>JAVJIF010011420.1:0-108062 GCA_038442645.1 Agave tequilana
CCACCGCTCCTCCTCCTCCTCCTCCTCCACCGTCTGTCGCCCGAAGCCCGCCTCATTCCGCTCCACCTGGTGCTGCTCCTTCACGGTCCCGCCGTCGAGCCCTGACGTCCGGTCGTCGTTCACGAATCCGACGAAACCCCCTCAGAAGAGCTCCTACAATGGCTCCTTCCACAGCTCGCCGTCCCTAGTGGCAAGCTCGGCCTTGGGATCATTGATCCCAGGAGGATCCTCTCGCCCGGTCGCGTCTCGCCGATCGACTCCGATCGGCCACTCGCTCCGCTGCTGGAGGCCGTCGATCCCTCTAATTCCGCCGTCGCTGTTGTTGAATCCGTCCGCGAGGCGGTAGATCCGCCGGTGGAGGAGAGGGAGGTGCCGGCGGCTAGGGGAGGGGGCGGATCTTTTGATTTAAGGGTGAGATTGAAGGGGAAGGACGGGAGGGTGTTGGTTCTTGAGCTCGATTCTAGGGTTTTGTGCGAGAGAAGCGAGCACTTTAGGATGTTGCTGATGGGTTCGAGGAAGAAGGATGAGATGAGGTGGATGGTGTGGAGGATTTGAGGGCGTTTTGGGAGACGATCGAGATGATGTATGACAAGGATTTTAATGGGGTGGTTGATGAAGGCTGGGGTCTCCAGATCAATCGATGTGCTCGAGGTGAGGCTTGTTCTGTATTGTTATTCTTTTAATTGTTTTGTTGTGATTTAGCATGAATTTGCAATCCAAGGGAGAAATTGACAATGTGCATTACCTAACTAATATTACTGGAAAAGTCTGATAATAATTTGGTTACTGAGGTTATTATAGTGGTTTCCTTGGAAGATGATACATTACTGTTGGTTTTCCTGGTTGATTTATTGAGACTGATGCTCAAGGGGGGGAGCTGTCTTTTTTTGGTGACATTGTATTTAGTTGTTTGGTTTTATGGAAGGGAGATGACTTTGATGGTATCCTAGGAAAAGTAAAGAATGTATATGAGGTTATATGTTTTTCAGCCACAATAAGTATGGACCAAATTAAGTTTTTATTAAGGTTCAGTACAAGTTTTGCTTCTTTCTAAAAGGTGTGAAAGACAAGTCTAAAAAACACAAATAACAAATGTGACACTCTGAAATGGCCAACCCATGTATCTTCCAATTCTTGCTCCTCTGGTGTGGAATGTCGTGCCTTCCAACTCAATTTCATTAGTCTTCAACATACCTTTAAGATCAAATTAAGGCATCTAGCTTGCAAATATTAGTGACACACTTTTGTAGGTGATAGGTGTGTTTAAGCTTTAAGAACCTTAAAGTGTATATATAAGTTAAGATCTAGAAAAGAGTAGAAATGTTAACATGGTTCTTATTGATTTTAATGATAATGCTAGAGCCTTGCCCGACAAAGTAAAAAAGCAAGGATTGAAAATTTGGCCGATGCTATTGGCGAGGTTATTTGAACGGATGTCAGCCAAAACTGTTCGGGACCACTCGAAACCAAATGCTATCTGGTATATCAGAGAGGATCTAGATACTATAGGCGAGGGTTTCAAAACAATATTTTTGGGAGAACTGTATGAGAGAAAAAGAAAAGAGTTTCAATTTGGGAAGGGAAACCTGCAATGAAGAGATAGAGAGGAGGAAAATTTAAGGGAAAAGTTGAGGGAGATAAAGATTATTGTAAGAGTTACTTTACTATAGCCTTGAAAAAAGGGGAAGGCGGCGCAAATTTCAAGTAGAGGGAGACCACAGAATTTTGGGGGGCAATTGAAGTGATTGGTGGGTTCGCGAGCTTGTAGCAAAGGGAGTTCAACTAGTTCCACAGGGAGATTAGCAAGGTTCTCAATTGATGATGAGAAAGGAGACTGATTGGAGAGACCGATTGGAGCAATCGGTGGGAAAAACAAGATCTTTTAGTCAACAGGGCGATGTATACTTCTTTTTGGGGGTTTATTTTGGGAACAAGATATCTAAGTCAATAGAGCATGAATACTTCTTTGTAGGGTATATTTCTTTGTATGCTAGTGTATATAATGGTAGGGATTGTTAAGGGATTTATTTCCTTGTTGTGGTTTATAGGCGAAACCCATAACTTAAATGGTTGTAGGATGTTAATGAGTTAGATAGCAACCCATAACTTAACAGGTGTTATTTGTTAATGGGTTAGGCGTGTTATTGAATTTGTTCAAAAACCTATTTGTTGGCCCAAAGGCCTTCCACTCTAGTTTTGATGATGATTAACTCATGTAGTTATGTGTACTAATAATCTTGTGATTTTAGTGTCAGATCATTAATCAAGTTATTAGTTGGTGAAAGCTTCCACACATCTTTCACAAGTTGATTCAAGAGCCCAAGCGTCAAAGATCATATATAGCACTTGCTCGATGGATCAAGGAGTTCTGGGATCGAGTCGGCTTGGAGATTGCGCTCTACAAGAAGACTTCGGTACCATAGTTTAGTTTTGTGTTTAGATCAAAATTGTAAAGATTAGAATAGTATGATAATGCTCAAGTTCACAACACACACGTTTCATGTTTTGAATATTGGTTTTTGGTTTTTCGGTTTTAGGTTTAACCGATCTTGGTTTTCATGAATGGATAGATCAAAACAAGTTTACATGGTTTAATGTATATATGATTTGTTCTATATACATGCATGCTTTAATTTCCTAGACAAACTTAGTTTTGACTCCCTTATTCATGTGTTATATGTTTTGGTATTCTTGACAAAACATATTTTGGAATTAATGACAAAAATCATGATATATATATTTGTTTCATGTATATTGGATTTCTATCCATATGCATCATGCTTCAAAGTGTTTAGATATCATGTTTTTGTATTTGGAAGAGTTTTGGACAAAACGTATTTTCTATTCAAATCCAAGTTTTAGAAAATACAGTTTTTGGTTTTTGGTAAAAATGATTAGACACAAAAATAGTTCATATTGATTGATATTTGAGCTAAACTTTTTACCACATGTTTATATATCAATGCAAAATGATAAAATTATTTTTGGTGATTTTAGAAAAGATAAAAGAATTTTTAAACATATTTCTAACTGAATTTTCTGTTCCAGGCTTCAACCAAGTCGACTAGTAACCTGACTAGTCGACTAGGGCTGAGGTCGGTCGACAGGGCCGGTCGACTGACGTGCACAAATCTGTGCACGTTTGGCAGCTTTGGGACGGTCGACCGGGACGGTCGACCGGACGGAGAGCAGAGCTCTCTGTTTGTTTCGGTCGACCGGGCCGGTCGACCGGTAGCTGCCAACGGGCAAAAATTGACCGTTGAGCGGTCGACCGGACCGGTCGACCGGCAGTGGTATTTTGGCCAAATCTGCTGCCAACGGCTAGTTTTCAGATTTGTCTATAAATACCCCATTTGCAAGAGTTTTTCTCCAAGATTTTTTGTGCGAATTTTTCCTTACTCTCTGGTGTTTTCACAGCAATTAAAAGAGGTTTTTGGATTCAAATTGAACAATCTTTTTTGTGTTTTTATTAGGGTTTGAAAAACCAAAGAAAAGGGATTTTTGGGAAGAGTTTTTGTTTGAATTTCTCTATCATCATTTTCTATCATTTCCCAAAGATTTTCTTTGAGTTGCTGGTTTCAAATCCCTTGGTTTTCTCCACACTTGAGCAAAAATCTACTCTCTTCTCTATAGGATCTTTGTGTGTGGGAAAAGAGATTGTTTGTGGTTGTTGTTGAACCACCAAGTTGTAAACCCTCTATACTTTGCTTTGTGCTTTTCCCTCTTGGGTTGAGGAGGTTGTTTGTTCAAGTGGTTTGTATCCCTCAATTTGTGAGGTGATCCTTGCTTGGCTTTGTGCTAATCCCTCGGGTTGTGAGGTGATTGTTTGTAGGCTTGGAGTTGGGCCTCAAGGAGGAGGTTGTGTTTGTAAGGAGAGGAGTTGGGTACTCCTTGTATTGTGATTGCCCCAAATCCTCGGTGGAGGTTCCCTTTGTGGGAGTCCTTTGTGGACAAGCTAGTGGACTTAAAATCCTTCTGGGTGAAGGCGGGATGTAGAGCTGGGTGCTCGAACCTCGAAACATATCTTGGTGTTTGCACTTGTTCATTGACTCTTACTCTCTCTTTTTACCTTGTGCCGTGCATCTATTCATATTGCTCATACATACTTATATGCTTGGCTTGGTTGTGTGCATCTCTTGTTGAAATTGCAAATTAGTTTTTAATTCCGCATTGAGTTGACTAGATTAGCATAATCACCTATTCACCCCCCTCTAGGTGATCTTTCAATTGGTATCAGAGCTAGCGCTCCTGATATTTAGGTTTAACCACCTAGGAGTGAGATCTTGGTTTGCTAATCTTCATTTGCATTATTCATTTGCACTCATTTAGTTTGCTCTCATGGATAGCCCTCATATGTTTGACCATATTAGACTTGATGCTTGGAAGGCCAATATGAGTAGCCATTTGAAAAGACTAGGACATCTAGTTTATCAAGCCTCTACTATGGAATCATTCTCCAATAGTAGCAAGCATAAGAAGGCAAATGCATTAGCACTTAGAACACTTAGAGCATCTCTAGGTGAACATCTTTTACCCGTGTTTAATCATTATGACTCGGCTTTTGCAGTTTGGAGCTTATTGACGTCTCCCGAGCTTCCAAGCATTATCAACAAGATGAGGAGATCTAAGAGAGAAAAGTCCGAAGAGCATTGCTTCATGGTCCAAAGGAAAACTCCCTTGAGGTACAATCGGACACTCAATTAGATGATAACTCTAGTTCCTATTGCCATGGTTGTTTTGAAGTTCAAACTTTAAATTTGGAACTTGCTCAAAAGCTTGAGAATTTATTGGAAAAACACAATCTTTTGAAAGAGGACAACCTTGTTTTGAAAAATGAATTAAAATATTTATGTTCTAATTTTGAATTGATTTTGCAAGAAAAGGAAGAGATCACTAGTGAACGGGACTCACTAAGATCTCAACTAGACCTTGCTCTTGATGAGATTGAGATTTTGAAAAACAAAAAATGATTGTGATGATGTTGTGAAGCACAATGAAGTTTTATCTTCTAAATTGGATTTTGTTTAAAAGATAACCTTGTTTTGAAAAATAAAATTGATTCAATTACAAAAGAATTGAATTTGGTTTTGAAGAAAAATGAATCTTTGCAAAATAAGATTGATATTCATGTTTGTCATGCTAGTGTAGCTTCTTGTTCTAGCACTCCTATTGCATGCTCCACTTTATCTTCCACCATTGAAAATGATATAAATGCTTTGAAGATGAGTGTTGAATGTTTGGGCTCCACTTTGAGCCAATGCACATTAAATCATACACATTTGGAAACCTTGGTTCGCAAGAAACAAGGTCCACCTTTGCATGCTCACCCTTCACGGCATACACATGCTTTCCACGGTCACCACCATCGCACGTATGCTCATGTGTACACATGTACACATTGCGGCCGAAAAGGCCATCTTGCTAGATTTTGTTATGATCGTATCTATCATGAAAATTTAGCAACTAATCTTGTTTGGGTTAGAAAGGATACTAACCCCCGTGGACCCACAAAGAAATGGGTACCAAAGACCACCTCTATACTTTTTGATGTAGTGGGAGCTCTCGCAAAACGTGAGAGTGTTGGTGCCTTGGAGTGGATGCGTTCCGTGCCTAAAGAGAACCATTTGGATGCTTCACTCTCAAGGAGATTTGGTGGGAGAACCACCGTGGTTTGGAGAATTAGAGATGCACCTTCATCGGTTTTGGTATTATTCTCTAACTCCCATTTTTGTTTGCATGCTTTTCATGTTCATCTATTTATAGCATGTCATGGTTTATTGTTCATTATGCTTATGCCATGCTCATTAGAATAGTGTTATACATGTTTAGTTACTTGAGCACCCATGTCTTATATGGATCTATATTTAGTGTTCTCACCTTGTTTAAACTAACATGTATGCCCTAGATCTAATGCACATGCATATGCATTATGACCATTTGGATGTTTATGATTCTTGTTTTATTGTTTCATGATTAGTATGATGTTTGTCATGTTTAATAGACTTATGCTTTACATGATTAGTTGTTGAGACACCCATGTTTAGTATGGACCCATATTTTGTGTTCTCTTTATGTTTTAGCTATCATGTTTATCATAGGTTTAATGCACATGTCTTTGTCATGCAAATCATATGGTTGACTATGACTTTTTGTTTAATAATTCATGGTTTGATTATTATATTTATCATGTTGAGTTATGATTCCCGTTTATACTTAATGATTTGATTACTTGTTTAGATGTTAATTTTCATTAAGACTAGAATTTATACTTGCACATATAGTGGGACACAAATAAATCTTTATATATGTTTGTGCTTGGATGCTAATTTGTACCCATTAAATGTGCTAGTATAGCCTAGTTTTGATGATTCATGCATTTTAAACTTGTATTCCTATTTTTGGATTTGTTTTATGTGTATGAGTTTTCATTTCATGTATATGTTTATTTTGCCAAACCTTAAGATATACATGTATACCCTTTGAGTCATTTGCTTTTCATGCAAATCTATATATATGGACTCAATTGTATTTAGGGATATGTATGTATAACTTATTGTGTTGACAATTCATACATATACCTTGAAATGAAATTAGTTTTGGTGAAAATTTAGTTTTTCTTGATGTCGTGTTTATTTGTTTAACTTCATGTATATGTCCATCTTGTCCAAACTATCATTTATACATATACATCCTTGAGCCACGTGCCTTCATGCATATACTTTTGTGGACTCATTGTTTTTGGGATATGTATGTATACTTTAGTTTGTACATGACATACATATGCCTTGAAGTTTAAATCGTTTGGATGAATTTCATGTTTGCTAAGTGATTTCACATTATAATGAATCTCTTGTTTTTAAGATGATTTCAATTGGTGATTTCACATCTTAGATGAATTTCTTTTGGTAATGAAAATTTAGTTTTTCAAGTTTTCATGTTTTCAAGGAATTTCATATGAGCCTAATTGTATATTTTCATGATTGATATGTGTCACATTATACTTATACACTCACTTTATTAGTTTACTCATGATTTGTTTTCATGAGAATTTGAATGAGCTTTATGGACTTTGAGTGTTTAGTGATTTACATGTGTTTCATGAAAAATAATTGTATTTTATTCCTTACTTGAAGGATTTCGTACTAGTTTTAAGAGGTTTTTCCTATAACTAGTTCATATTCTTCACTATGGTAGAGATTTTCAAACAAAGCTTATTTTCAAACCTATTTTTGAAAACCCCTACCCTCTATGGGAGGATGGATGGGAGATCATGTTCTTATATGCTTTAACATGAAAATCATTTAAAACTTGAACCATGATTGGGAGGTAGTTATATGAGTTATACCATGCTTTTATTGTTATGTTAATTGGTATCATTGAATTCTTTCAATTGGTATCAATCATGACATTTCTTGTATACTCATATGTGTTTGTATGTATATATGCTTCATTCCAAGAATATCAATTTCTATTGGTATCTATCTTTCATACATATATATGCTTTATATATGCTTATTATATCCCTATATCTTTAAGCACAAAATCTTGTTTATGCTAGTGCTTGAGTTTCAATTTTTGCTTCAATTGATTACTTTTAAATTGGTATCAAGCCTAAGCATTGTTTTAGTTTGTATTTCATAAAGGGGGAGAAAATTTGATTTTGTCTTTCAATTGGTGATTTCTCAATTGGTATTTGATTCCCACTCCCTTACTTTATGATTGAAAATTTCAAATTGGTATCATATGTTTAAAATGAAAATGATTTACAGTTGGTATCAAAATATGTGTAGATATTCAAGATTTATTATGTTTATTTTCAATTGGCATCAAGATGTTTCATGTGTTATTGCTTAAAACTAGTATCAATATTTTTTTTGTTTGTTTCCTTTCTATTGGTATCAAGATGCTAATCTTTGACATATTTTCAATTGGTACCTCTAATTGACTTTGTTTTTGTTTTAGACAAAAAGAAGGGAAAATCTTATTGATTATTGATTCATTGTTTCGGATAAAAAGGGGGAGAAATGTTTATTGATTTTTCTATTGATTTGGTTTTGCTTTTACCCCTTATTAAAGATTGACTCTTTGTATCAAAAGAAAGAAGATTTTGTTTGTTTTTGGTTTTTACCCCTTTGTTGATGATTGACAAAAAGGGGAGAAGAATTTGGGTTTATATATGCATGTTTTTGTTTTGCATATATTACGTTTAATTTAGTTTAATTTTAATTGGTATCTAAAGCATGTTTTGTAATTGGATGTTTTGTAAATGGTATCTAGAATGTAATTAGTATCTAGAGCATGTTTTGTTTTAATTGGTGTTTTGTTTTAAACATTTCATTGGAATTGGTGTTTTGTTTTGGTATTGGTATCTAGAGCATTGTTTTGTTTTAAACATTTCATGGTATTTAGAACCCTTTATTGTTTATGCATTATATGCATTCATGTTTAAGAGCCTTTATTGCATACTATTTATTGTTTATTTGTTTATGCATGAGTTAAGGGGAGCTTCCTTGAAGCTTAACTTTAATCCATGCATATATAACTCTATGAGTTTTGTCATCATCAAAAAGGGGGAGATTGTTGGCCCAAAGGCCTTCCACTCTAGTTTTGATGATGATTAACTCATGTAGTTATGTGTACTAATAATCTTGTGATTTTAGTGTCAGATCATTAATCAAGTTATTAGTTGGTGAAAGCTTCCACACATCTTTCACAAGTTGATTCAAGAGCCCGAGCGTCAAAGATCATATATAGCACTTGCTCGATGGATCAAGGAGTTTTGGGATCGAGTCGGCTTGGAGATTGCGCTCTACAAGAAGACTTCGGTACCATAGTTTAATTTTGTGTTTAGATCAAAATTGTAAAGATTAGAATAGTATGATAATGCTCAAGTTCACAACACACACGTTTCATGTTTTGGATATTGGTTTTTGGTTTTTTCGGTTTTAGGTTTAACCGATCTTGGTTTTCATGAATGGATAGATCAAAACAAGTTTACATAGTTTAATGTATATATGATTTGTTCTATATACATGCATGCTTTAATTTCCTAGACAAACTTAGTTTTGACTCCCTTATTCATGTGTTATATGTTTTGATATTCTTGACAAAGCATATTTGGAATTAATGACAAAAACCATGATATATATATTTGTTTCATGTATATTGGATTTCTATCCATATGCATCATGCTTCAAAGTGTTTAGATATCATGTTTTTGTATTTGGAAGAGTTTTGGACAAAACGTATTTTCTATTCAAAATCCAAGTTTTAGAAAATACAGTTTTTGGTTTTTGGTAAAAATGATTAGACACAAAAATAGTTCATATTGATTGATATTTGAGCTAAACTTTTTACCACATGTTTATATATCAATGCAAAATGATAAAACTATTTTTGGTGATTTTTAGAAAAGTTAAAAGAATTTTTAAACATATTTCTAACTGAATTTTCTGTTTCAGGCTTCAACCAAGTCGACTAGTAACCTGACTAGTCGACTAGGGCTGAGGTCGGTCGACAGGGCCGGTCGACCGACGTGCACAAATCTGTGCACGTTTGGCAGCTTTGGGACGGTCGACCGGGACGGTCGACCGGACTGAGAGCAGAGCTCTCTGTTTGTTTCGGTCGACCGGGCCGGTCGACCGGTAGCTGCCAACGGGCAAAAATTGACCGTTGAGCGGTCGACCGGACCGGTCGACCGGCAGTGGTATTTTGGCCAAATCTGCTGCCAACAGCTAGTTTCCAGATTTGTCTATAAATACCCCATTTGCAAGAGTTTTTCTCTAAGATTTTTTGTGCGAATTTTTCCTTACTCTCTGGTGTTTTCACAGCAATTAAAAGAGGTTTTTGGATTCAAATTGAACAATCTTTTTTGTGTTTTTATTAGGGTTTGAAAAACCAAAGAAAGGGATTTTTGGGAAGAGTTTTTGTTTGAATTTCTCTATCATCATTTTCTATCATTTCCCAAAGATTTTCTTTGAGTTGCTGGTTTCAAATCCCTTGGTTTTCTCCACACTTGAGCAAAAATCTACTCTCTTCTCTATAGGATCTTTGTGTGTGGGAAAAGAGATTGTTTGTGGTTGTTGTTGAACCATCAAGTTGTAAACCCTCTATACTTTGCTTTGTGCTTTTCCCTCTTGGGTTGAGGAGGTTGTTTGTGCAAGTGGTTTGTATCCCTCAAGTTGTGAGGTGATCCTTACTTGGCTTTGTGCTAATCCCTCGGGTTGTGAGGTGATTGTTTGTAGGCTTGGAGTTGGGCCTCAAGGAGGAGGTTGTGTTTGTAAGGAGAGGAGTTGGGTACTCCTTGTATTGTGATTGCCCCAAATCCTCGGTGGAGGTTCCCTTTGTAGGAGTCCTTTGTGGACAAGCTAGTGGACTTAAAATCCTTCTGGGTGAAGGCGGGGATGTAGAGCTGGGTGCTCGAACCTCGAAACATATCTTGGTGTTTGCGCTTGTTCATTGACTCTTACTCTCTCTCTCTCTTTTTACATTGTGCCTTGCATCTATTCATATTGCTCATACATACTTATATGCTTGGCTTGGTTGTGTGCATCTCTTGTTGAAATTGCAAATTAGTTTTTAATTCCGCTTTGAGTTGACTAGATTAGCATAATCACCTATTCACCCCCCCCCCCCCCCCCCCCCTCTAGGTGATCTTTCACTATTGAGTTAGTGTTTGTTCAGAGTTGGTGTTTGTTCATGGATACTTAATTTATTAACGGGTTATTGGTTATAAGTACAGGGTTGTGTATGGAACCCATTAAGCTATTTGTTTGTTGACAGATGCTTAACTTATTACTGTGTTATCTTAACTATTTAACTAGAGAACATGGGTGTGGACTTTGGTGTATGTGTTATCAGCATTTCCTCCTTAGAAAAAGTGGTGGGGCCTGCTTCTTTAGTTAGAAAGGGGAGAAAGAGAAAACCATAAAGCAAATCAAGCTCTTTAAGAAGTGTTTATAAAGATAATAATTCTCAACTAACTTTCCATTTTTACCCATTCCCAAGATCTGAAATTATTCAAACTAGTAATAATATTAAACAAAGTTGCCTCTCAAATTAGAGAATTTTCTCCTTGTTGTCTTGCACAACTACTTTGCAAGGAAAAATTATACGCACGTGCATTTTGCACATGCCAAAAAAGGGTTGGGTTGTAATTGAATTTTGAGTTGTCATGTAACTAGATATGCTAGTGAATGGAATAAATTGGTTGGATTATCTAACTAGATATCTGTCAATTAATTTATTTATTTCTTTTATCAAGGAAAAATTAAATGGGAGATGCTTTAATTGTTATTCCATGTTAATTTAGTAAAGTTATTTTCTAAGTTGCTTACATGTTCTCATATTAGGCGTAGTTTAGATAATATGGACTTTAAAAAAAAATTAACACTAGTTACTATGTTTCATCAAATATGTGTTATACAATATTTCATCAAAAATTGTAATATTTTGATGAAATATTGTATAACACCAGTTATTCAAAAAACTTATGGCTGATTTTTCATTGAAACATGTGTTATACAAAATTCATCAAAACTTGATCAAAACTTCACCAATTATTCAAAAAAAAAAAAAAAAAACATTCCAAACTGTTGCTAATTATCTTAATAATAACACATATTTTAAGAAGCTGATACATAAGGCTGATTTTTGCAATCTGAAACTCTGATTCTGCACAGATTGTCAATACTAGTACTGTAATTCATTGACCATTGGGACCAGTATAAGATCTCAAACCTTGATAAAAAGACAGCCAAATGTTTTTACTGAATGTTAAAAGGCATTTAGTAAGAATGATAGGGAATGTCGGGAGTATTTTGGGAGTATCAAGTGCTAGATGCAATCAAAAGTTTGTAAGATTGATTTTGTGATCTGTTGTAGGAAGGTTGATTACGAATTGATAGGGATATGCTTGCTGTTCTGAGAAAAACTGCGAGTAGCAATTGAGAATTTTTGTTCAATTGGATAAGCTGAAGATTTAAAATTGAGCTGACAGGGCTGTCCAAGTAGGAGAATAATAGAAGTACAATGTGCAACTTGATGAGTTTATGGCTGGACATTTGCTTTATATTCTGCAGAAGGATTTTTATTTTCTAGCAAGCAGCTGTGCAGGATTCTCTGGTATGAGAATAGCACTGAAGAGGGCAAATATGGAAGGAGCAAAATTATGGAAGGGCGTGAAGAGGAAAAATCAAGGGACAAGAGATACAAAACGTGGAGAACTCGCCACATTATGTTTCTTGTTCATTGACAGGGTTAAAAGCCAAAAAGAATTAGGCCCAATATAGACATTGAGAGGAAGGAGATTCATTTGAGGCCAAGTCGTGCATGTTAGGCTGGATGTAGACTTTGGTGATTGGGTAGTGTAGTGATCAAAAGTTGACCCTCATCATAATGGTGATACGTGTTTAAGAAATCAAGCACCCCCTTCGAGATCATTCAATCCACCTAGCCGTTTTCGCCAATCCAGATCCTCCCAAAGTCCGTCCTCCGTCTCGAAGTTAGATCAACGCGGAAGACTCTGCTACTTGGACATCCCAGATCTCCTTTCGTCCTGGAAACTCAAGAGCCTCTCGACTTGAGCTCCAGCGACAGATCATTCCCCATCTCTATCGTTAGTTACATAGCCCGATCATCTTCCATGTTCGTAACGTCTAATGCCCCTCAGCGCGCACAGTTATGGATAATGGCAAATTTCTCGGCATGCAATCCTAACAAATCATTACCATTGTTGTTGCCGTTACAACGTGCGAAACGTGCAGATCTCACTCACGATCAGGGACCTGCAGTCCAACTGCTCAATGGAGAATAAATAGACATCTTCTCTAGCGAAGGGGCAGAGGCGGAAAAGTGAACTCTGTACACTGCTTCCAAATCACTGTACTTTCTATAGCCAGAGAATTATAGTGAAGTTTTTCCTCCCTTCGTGGTTTTTTTTCAATTAAAGGTTTTCACGTAAAATCCTCTGTGTTTGTGTTATGTTTTACTTACACACATTTCACTCCCACTCTATACTCTCGCTTGTGTCGATCGACCGTCTGATCGCTCATGGTGGAGAATCTCCACCACAAGCTGGAAACACAACTTAAGGGATGGGAGGAGAGAGATGGCTTGTAGTTAACTTCACCAGTTCATCTTGTTTATCACAAGAACTGAAAAACCAATCAAGATGATGTAGACTTCATATGGAAAGACGTTGCTGCCTACATTTGTGGGACTTAGGCTTGCTGTATAGTTTATGAGAGAGGTGTCAGTAATCCAACTCATGGGACCGGAGAAAAATGGGGTAGGACAGAATGAAACTGCTCATGTGAAATGGCCTGAAGACTTGTTAGTGAGAAGTGGCGTGAAGCAAGGTTTGAAATCTCTCAATGTTGATATTGGTATTGACCGTAAGCTTTTGGTATCAAATCTGGCTATATGAGCATTGCATATTAGCAATATTGATATCATCTTGGTCGTATCAACTGTACATATCGGTATTGGCACTATTTCAAACCATGGCGTGAAAGGCCTCCATTGTGGAGGATATACATATAAAGTGGATATGTAGTGAAGTTTTTCATTTTGGCAACAAATTGATGGAATAAGGCATGTTTTTTTTATATGCTTGTAATTAACTACAAACCATGGACTGAGAGTTTGACAGACATTTTGGCCATATTGGTTATGAACTTTTTTGCCAGAAAAGCATACCAATTTGACAAATGTGAGCTGGTACTGAAAGGATATACATAGAATATAAAAAAACATATTGTTAATTAGTTTCATTAATTTCACCAACTTGATGGGTCAGGACTTGTTCTTTTTCAGTAAGTTTTTTAGTCGACCCCAAAAGTTAGGGATAAAGGCTTTGTTGTGGTTGTGTGCTTGATACCATTGGTTGGTTATTGGATCTGCCTGGCAACTTGTTTTCTATTTTAGTTATCTAGTACTTGACTTTCAATAATTGACTTTCAGGTGTCATCTAAAATAATGTTTGACAAAGGGGTGGTATCCTGTTTAAATTATATTGAAGCTGTTCCATGGAGCGAAAGTGAGGAGGAGAAGTTAAAAAATTTGTTTGCAAGGTGTTCATTGATGAATCAGTGACCCAAGATATTCTTGCAAGGCTACAGCTGGAAGGGCCAAGTGGCTCAGAGGATCTAGCTGCACAGCTCATACAGTCCATTGCAGGTGGAACTAATGGTATTGCTCGGAAGGAGCTACAGTCTCTGGTTAATGGCCTCTTGTCTAAGAGTTCAGTCTACCAGAAAGACTCTTTTGGACTCAACAAAGAGAGCTTGTATAGCATTTGCCATTCGTGTCTAAATTCACTGGTGGAACTATTTGAAGAAGCCCCAGATTCCACTCCTTCAGACTGTGCAGGAGCAACAAGAAAAGCAAAGCCATTGGTCGAGCGAGTCTCAAAGCAAGTTGAAAACATCAATTGGTTGTTGGAGATTCTCATAGACAGACAAATGGCAGAAGATTTTGTGCGCCTGTGGGCAAATCAGAAGAAACTGATTAGGATGCACCTAAAGGCATCACCTATGGTACGCTACGAGCTCAGCCGGATTTCGGCATGTGTATTCATAGCCCTAGGAAAAGGGGAGCTGAGATGCCCTGGAGATGTGAGATTTGCTGTCCTAGAGGCATGGTTCGGACCAATGATGTTGGATTTTGGTTGGTTACAGAGATGTTCGAAGGGCCTGGACATTAGGGTGCTGGAAGAAGGCCTTGGTCTGGCTCTTCTCACCCTTTCCCTGACACAGCAGCAGAGACTATTTGTGGAATGGTTTCGGTGCTTCGGTGGGAAGGGAACTGAGTGTCCTAACCTAAGCAAAGCTTTTCAGGTCTGGTGGCGGCGGTCATTTGTGAGACGAAGCTAGCTATTTTGGTTGTTATTTTGTTGTATGAATGTGATGTAATGTCATTTAATGTTGCTAGGTTGGTTAGTCTTTGTGGTGTTGGGAAGAGGATGAATAATGTAGTGGAACAGCTTCTTCCCTGCTTCAGATTTCATTTGTTTTGTTTTCTTGCATCCGAGGCTTGTTTTCGGAGAGGATGCCGAATTCCTTGAGCTCTTTGGTGGTAGCAGGTTGCGCGAAGCTCTTATCCTGGGTGTTGAATTCCTTTTTTCTTCTGCAAGATGTCTGCTGTGCCTACTACAGATGTTAGTTCAACCTTGCACGTGCCGACACTACTTCGCCTGTAAAGCGTGGTTCTTTGTTGCGGGCTTTTATGGTGACTGGCAACTCTACTTAAAATTCTGAATTTATTTAAGAGTGATCTTCTGCTCCTGTCATTTCATCCATTAAAACATTACTATACACATCAAAACTAGAGGTGCATTATGAGAGGTAATTTCAAGCAATGAATTACCACTGCATTCATTTGTCAGCGCACACTGAAATGAAATATATGTTGGTTTTTGGCTCTATATTTAGTCTTTATAAATTGCATATAACAAAATAAAATAAGAAAAGATGGTACCAGCCTCAAGGTAGACGTAGACGTGTGATTACTGTCAGGGTATATCTAAGACATATAAATCTCTCAGCGGTAACAAACCCCTTTACCAATATCCCTCATGTGCATGCCCGTCGAGGAGAGTTGATCATGAGCTGTCAGTTCAGCATGCCCTGGGGAAAAAAATAGAGAATGAAATATAATATAAATTCAGAGAGGTGATTTAAAAAATAGAGGAGAAGATGAGTTCTTTTTCTTTTCTACATCTATTATGTTTCTTCATGGAAATATGATGCGGACATCAAGATGAAGACACAGCGTGTATACCATCGAAGACGAAGACGCGTCATTTCTATTTAACTCAAGCGGTCTTGAGTATTATTATGTAAATTTTCCTTTTATTGTATTTTTTGTTTCTTTTAGTTTTCTTTTTATATTAGCATCACATCGGATGTGATTTGAAAATTAAGTTTTGTGATGTCTGTAAAAGATCCCTATGTACTAGTACGTTAAATCAATGAATCAATCAATACATATTTATCAAAATTCTCAAATTTGACTGTGAGATGAATTCATTCATCAAATCCTTTTAAGAGTGTAAAATCTTAGAGAACTCTATTTTAAGAGTGAAATCCTACCTAGCCTTAATTAGGAGTGTAAAATCTTAACTAGTTATTCTATCCCCCTCATCCTCTTCAATCTCTCTTCAAAAAACTAGAAAAAATCAGAAAAAGAAAATCCCAAAATTCCTAAAAAAAAAGCAGAAAAGACACTATTCATCTTCTTCCCTCTCTCTTTCTCTCACCCAAAACCATAATAGCCCTGGGTGCCACTCCCTGCCGCCTTCTCTCTCTTCTCTCACGTCCACCACCCTACGCCACTCACAGTCGTCACCTGCACCCCTCTCGTTTTCCGCGTCTTCTCTTGTCGACCTTGTCTCGATCTTTACCTCACTGCCGTCCATCTGCCAACGTAAACACACTGCCATCAACTCCTCCTTTCTTCCTCCTCGGTCTCTTCTTTCCCTGCCACGTCGTTATCAATCCTTCACCATCTCTGACCTGATCACCGGTCATCTTCACCACCTCCGACCCTGCCAGTGGATGCATCCAGCACGTCGCATTGCGGTGACGGTTGGCCGACCTTCATCAACCCTCGACAGTACCACCAGCGCGACAACAACACCTATGTCAACCCGGATCCATCTGTGCTCGACCCGATTAACTGTGGGGATCCAAACTCGGTCCCAACCCGAACCAGAATCAAGTTTAAGTCATCAAACTTGGATTTGATTGTTGTAGCGCACGGATCCACCTGTAATAGTTCTGATCCACTATAGTGCCAACACGGCCACAACTACAGATTTAGACCCATTAAGCAGACAATGTGGTTTTCAGGCCATATTTTATCCGTTCAAAGTCCGATTCGCGCGATTCTCAAGGCATTGGACTTGTGGAGACCAAAACTACACATCTATCACAAGGACACTGAGGTCAAATATGATCCTCAATAGGTACAACTCTAATGCAAGTTCTTTTATTTATAAGTCTGATATTACATTATCTACGATATTATCAATAATTGATTGTTGTCCACTATAAATTGTGAGTTCTGTGATTCTGCTACCCTATAATCCATTAGCCTCTTTATGAAAATACACCAGGGGGGTGAATTGGTGTAATGCTAATCAAATGCGGAAATGCAACAATTAAAATGAATAATGCAAATAGTCAACTCAAATCAAGAAGTGAAGCCGAATTCCCAATTAAAGGTTCTAAAACTTCTCCTCTATATTCCTCTAAATAAGAGTTGAGGTGCTCAATTGCTTTCTTAATTAAAAGAAGAAAATTGACAAGTATGAATGATGTAAGAGATGAATAGCAAGTGCAATAAAAGTAAAAGTACAAGTGCAAGTAATAAAAGTAAAAACACAAGTGCAAGCAATAGAGATAGAGTAAGAGTAAAAGAGAAAGCAATCACAAACACAAACATAAGAATAAGTTTTAAGGTTCGAGCACCAAGCTCTACGTCCCCGCCTTCACCGCGTGAAGGATTTCTACTATCTCCATAAAGAAACTCCGTAAAGAAAACAACCCTAAAGAGATGGGCACAAAGTCAATGGACCTCTACAAAAGAGATGGGCACAAAATCAAGACACAAAGCTAAATACACCTTTACACAAAAAGATAATACAAAGCAATTTGAGAAATACAACTCTTGGTGATCACTAAGACAACAAACTAGAAATCTCACAAAATATAAGAAATCCTATAAGGATAGATAGAAATGATAGCTCAAGCTTGTGAGAAAATTAGAAGTTTTGAAATCAAACTTTTAAGAAAACATTTAGGAAAATTTTCTTTAAAAAATAGAGATTTGAGGCTTGAATTTCCCCAAAAATTTGTTTTTTTGATTTTCAAAACTTTTTCAAAATATTTTCAAAACATTTAAACACAAATTTTTCTCTTCAAAAATCTTTTAAAAAAAACTTATTTTTAAACTCTCTCCAATAACTCCTATTTATAGGAAGAAAGTAAAAATGATTAGAGAGTAAACTTAGTCATTAAAACACTAAAAAAGTCCTAATAAAGTGAAATATATATGTTTGGGAAAAAGACAAAACAATTTGAATAGAGAAAATCTCGTTTTGCTTGAAATATGACCTAACCGGCTAACTAGAGCTGTCGACAGTTCAATAGGATTGTCGATAGTCCAATGTGTAACAACTAAATTTTTAGCCGTTACATAGCTTGCCTGTCGACAGTTTAAGACTGGTTGACAGCACAACTGATACATATCATATTAGCTTTCGACGGTCCCTTTGGACTGTCAAAAGCGAGCCAACACTAAACAAAATCCAAGTCTCTGTAAAATGTTGTCGACATTCTCTGAAAAGAAGGTTGTTGATAGTCCTATTGAGTTGTCGACGGCTCTTATGAGAATTATCAAAAGTCAGAGAAAAAACATAAGATCTTCTCTACACATTTTTAAAAGTTTTTAAATTCAAATAAATCTCAATAAGTTCTACAAAAATAAGTTCAAGCACAAATATGTGTGATAAAAAATCAATACATATTACAAATATGCGAACTTATTTTTGAGATAAAGAAATACATTTCTTGAAATAAAACATATTTTTAAATACTATATTTGTAAATAGAAAATCATGTTTTTTTCTAAAAACTCATAAATACAAAAAAGTTTCTGAAACACATTTGCAGCATCATTGTATATGAATAAAATCCAATACATATACAAACCAATGCAGACTTGTTTTTACGAATTTCATTCATGAAATCAAAAACGTGTTAAACCGAAAACTAAATCTTTTGTACTAGAAAGCCAATATTAAAAAATTATGTGTGTGTGTGAGTTTGAGTAATCAAAACTTATCTATACTTTACACAAAATTTAATCTCACAAACTCTAAACTCAAGTCTTCTTGAAGATCTTCTTCTCCATGTAGACTTGATCCAAAGTTGATTCTTATAGAGCTAGACTCCTCTTAAGTACTTGATATGATTTTTATGCTTGAGCTCTTAAATCAACATGTGATAACTTCAAAACTTTTGACTTTGAACCTTTTGTTGAAGCTAAATACCAACTAAGATCTTGATTGATTATTTGAAACTTAATAAATACAAGATCATTAGTACTATAACTACATGAGTTAATCATCATCAAAACTAAAGTGATAGGCCTTCGGGTCAACACTTTATTCCTTATAGAATCTTTACATGCATAACACAAGTAGCATCAATTAGTTATTCTTGATTTGCAATAAATCGGTTTTATGCATGTTAATTGATAATCTATAGACTAATATTGCTATTTCAGGCTTTCCTGCCAATGATCGTTTCTTATTGGTAAAGCGTATTTAAGTTATTTTATTATTAACTTTCACACAAGTACACGTTTCACATCAATTTGGTGTCAGAGCATATACATTTCATATCAAAATAAGTATGATGTATCTGTCTATTTATAAATGAAATCTACATATAACAATTGCTCATAATAATAATAATATGAATACTAATTAGTCATAGGGAGTATGGTAATTCCTATAATGGTTATTTGACTAAGTCAACAATGATATGTTGTTGGACTTGGTAAATAACAATAAATAAATAGATAGATGATTAAATAAGTAATATTTGAAATTTCATTCTAATAAAATTTTCAACAATCTCCTCCAAAAATGGAATTTCAAGAGTAAAATAAAAGGAAATGAAAAGTCTGGGCATGTAATCCTATATGATAGGTGTATGTAGATTCTGACTTTGAACTAACACTTAGAAACACCATACACTCGGTACCGAATTTAATGAGGAAATTAAAGAGTTAGCCCATCTCTCTTGTCGTGGCCCCCCAGCTGTTTGGTCGAAAAAATGGTGCGAAGTAAAATTTTTTTGAGTGGATGAAAGATTACAACAGAATAATTCTGATTCAAAAGAGGAAAAAATAATTGATTCTCTTTTTTGTTTAAACCTGGGTTCTTTGTATGGCGATAGAGAGTGATTCTTGTTTTCTGTTGACTTGCCGAATGACAAGCTTCTCTTTGGGATGCTCTCAAAAAGTAATCAGAGAGGAGCTCTGTTTTTAACACACTAAGTGTTTAGAGTCCACTAATTTCTCCTTCACTTTCCCTGAACCTTTGAAAAAGTAAGAAGTTTTTAACTTGAGAATTCTCAGCTCTCAATCTCCAAAAGCCTCCTTTTTTTTTCCTAACCTCTAAAAGTCCTCTTCCTCCTTCATAGCTCCTCAAGCTATTTATAGAGAGTCATAGGGGTATAATTGTCCCCTAAAATTCCTCTATAAATGGGGATTAACTCCACCATTACATGGGGAGTTAATCGACCCAATAATGGAGATCAGTTATAACAAAAACGCGGGTCTTGCGCTAGACACAGACCTCATGTTGTTTGTTGTGGACGCGAAGTTCAAACCCACGTCTCAGTCAGAACATAGAGTTGCTCAGACCCGCGTAAGACACGAGACGCGGAGTTGCTCAGACCCGCATTTGAAGTGGAACACAGGATTGCTCACACCTGCGCTTGAAGTTGGACGTGGAGTTGCTAGACTCCGTGAGACATGGAGTTACTCAGACCCGCGTTTAAAATGAGACACAGATTCCTCAAACCCGCGTTAGACGCGAGGTCCGCGTTTTGGTTGAAACGCGACCTTCACATTGAAGTGAAGTCCGCGTCTGATGACCTGTCCTTAATGATTTTTAGACAGCCTACAGAATACCATCAAAAGTTTTCGACACTCCGCGGTTGACTGGGATGGATTTCAGAATACTTTGGACTTCAGTTGGTTTTGGGCTCCCATGATTGGACTGGCAATCCTTCGAGATGCCCTGAGCCTGATCCTGTCTTGATTCTGATCTTCGTGAGTGTACTGTTGAACTGCTTGAAGCCTCCAGAGAAAATCATCATGAGTGTCTTAGAAATTCAGTCTAGCACTTATTATGAACTCTGATTTGTTTGTTGGTGTACTATTGAATTGGTAGAGTTGTCGATTATTTTTGCCAGTGTACTATTGAACTGATTGTAGAAGTAGGGACATACTCTTTGTATGTGAGAGAACATACTCTTTGTATGTGAGAGAACACGGGCCTCATAGATGCGATCGCCATGCTGATTAAGTACAGATGCGAACTTCAATAAAGTTGAGACGTGATTCTCAGTTGCTGTAGAGACGTGACTCTCAATTGTTATTGAGACACGACTTTGAGACGTGACTATCAGTTGATGTTGAGACGTGACTCTAAATTTTAAATGCGAAGATCACGCTGGTGTTGGCCCAAAGGCCTTCCACCCCAGTTTGATGATGATTAACTCATGTAGTTATGTTTACTAATAATCTTGTGATTTTAGTTTCAGATCATGTAACAGGATATTAGTTGGTGATTGCTTCAAAAAGAGGAGTTTAGAAGCTTTCACATGGTGATTCCGGTGCCCGAGCTTCAAGATTACTCATTTGCACTCGGTGGATCACGGTTTGAGATCGAGTCTACTTGAAGATTGAAGATCGTCAAGAAGACTTAGGTATCCTAATTTAGATAGTGTGTTTAGATCCATTTGTAAAGCTTAGTATAGTTGATATGCTCAAGTGCACAACACACACGTTTTATGGTTTTTCGGTTTTTTAGTTTAACCGATATGTGTTTTCATGAATAGATTGATCAAAACAAGTTTAAATGGTTTATATGTATAATAGATGTATTCTAGTTATACATGCATGCTTAAACTTCCTACACAAACTTATTTTGACTTTCCTATTCATGTATAGAAAAATACAAGTTTGATAAAATACATGTTTTGGTTTTGGTAAAAATGATAAGACACTAAAATAGTTCAAATTGCTTGATAATTGAGTTAAAATTTTTATCACATGTTTACATATCAATGCAAAATGATAAAACTATATTTAGGTATTTTTTCAAGACTTAAAAAGATTTTCTAAAATATTTTGAATAATGTTTTTCTGCCCAGAACAATGTCTGTCAGGCCAGATCGGCCGACCGCATGGGTCGACCGAACCATAGGTCGGGTCGACCCATACGGTCGACTGACGTGCACAGAACCGTGCACGTCTGGCACACATTGGGACGGTCGGCCGGCGGCCGACCGGACCAGAGAGCTCTGCTCTCTGTTTATTTGGGTCGACCGGGTTGCCCCAACGGTCACATTTCTGACCGTTGGCGGTCGGCCGGGCCGGCCGACCGGTAGCCTGTCAGGCTGACAGATCAGCCTAACGGCTAGTTTCTGATGGGGCTATAAATACCCCATTGTTTGGTGTTTTTAACCAAGATTTTCAGAGCTTATTTTCTCCCATTCTCTGATTTTAAAAACAAGTTTTAAAAAGAGTTTAAAGAGCAAAAAGATTCATCTTGTTTGTTTTGAAGTGTTTTGTTATTTTCAAAGAAAACAAGTTTTTGGGAATTGGTTTCTTGTTCTTCATTTCCATATCAATTTGGTATTTTCCCAAGAGATTTTCTTTGATCAAAACACTTTGTTTTCCACACTTGAGCTATCTTCTATCCTAATCTATTTAGGATCTTTGTTTTGTGGAAAAAGAGAAAAAGGAAAGAGGTTTATGGTTGAGACATACCACTTGTTGTAAACCCCTTGATTTCTTGTATCCCTCTTGGTGAGGTTGATTTGGGTTGGAGTTTGCTCCCTCTTTGGTAGAGGTGGAGATTGGTGTTTACTCCCTCTTGGTGAGGTGGAGTTGGTTGTTGGTTTGTATCCCTCAAGTGTGAGGTGGATTGGTTGTTGTTTGGCTAAGGGCCTACCCCTCTTGTGTGAGGTGGTGTTTGTATTGAGAGAGGAGTTTGGTACTCCTTGTGTTGTAACATATCCTCTTCGGTAGAGGTTTCCTCGGTGGGAGATAGTGGATTGGAAATCCTTCACGGTGGTGAAGGCGGGGATGTAGAGCTAGGGGCTCGAACCTCGAAACATATCTTTGTGTTTGCGTTTGATCCATTATCTCTAACTCTCTCTCTCTCTCTCTTTTATTTGTGCAAAGCATCATTCATATCTTCATATCATTTATTGCTTGTGTTGCCTTGCATATATTCATATTGCCTATTCATCTTATATGCTTGGTTGTTTGTGTGTGCCTCACTTGTACTTAACCACAAGAGCTTCATATAGCACCTCAACCCATTAAAGGGGAATCAAGAGGAGTTAGTCCAGAGCCCTTCACGGGGAATTCGGCTACACTTGTGTGTTGTATTAAGTGTGTTGCAAGATTTGCATTAGCTTCCGCATTTAGCGCATTTAGCGCATTTAATTTCTAGATTAGCACTATCACCTATTCACCCCCCTCTAGGTGATTTACAATTGGCATCAGGGCACTTTCAATTGGTATCAGAGCCAACACTCATGATACTTAGGCTTAACATCCTAGGAGTGAGATCCATTTGTTTGCTAATCTATTGTTTGCATTTGCTTGTTTGCACACTCATATAGTTTACCATGGACTTCATGACCCCACCTAGTTTTGACCCTTCCAACATTGTTGTTTGGAAGTATAGGATGTCCATGTACCTACAAGCCCTAGGTTACAAGGTTCACCTTGCCATTACCAAGGAATCATTCCTTAGTGATAGCAAGCATATAGGGGCTAATGTACAAGCCCTTGAGGCTATTAGAAGCACATTATCTAAAGATCATCTTATACGTGTTTCTAATATTGATTCCGCCTTTGCAGTGTGGAATTTGTTGACAACCACCACCACCACCTCTGAGCTTCAATTGCCAATCCAACAAGAAGAGGAGTCTAGTGGAGAATCCGACTTTCAATGCTTAATGGTCCAAGGAAATGACTCCCTTGAGGTACATTCGGAATCTCAACTAGATAGTGATGATTGTGCTAGTTCTTCAAATGACTTTGTTGATGCCCATGCTTTGAATGAAGAACTATCTATTGTTTGTGAAAAACTATTTGAAAAATATAATGTTTTGAAAAAGAAAAGTTTAGGCATTAATAATGAAAATAAAAATTTGATTGCTAGACTTGATATTATTTTGCAAGAGAAAGAGGAGATTACTAATGAGAGGGATTCATTAAAATCTCAACTTGATCTTGCACTTAAAGAAAATGAGTTTTTAAAATCTAAAAATGATTGTGAAACTTTTGTGAAGAAAAATGAAAATTTGTCTTCAAAAGCTGATTTTGTTTTAAAAGAAAATAATTCTTTAAAAGAGAAATTGATTTTATTTCAAAAGAATTAGAAATTTGTTTAAATAAAAATAAATCTTTGAAAAATGATATTGTTTCTCATGTTTGCCTGCTGGGGTAGTTTCACCTAGATCACCCCTTGCATGCTCCACTTCTTCTTTGATTGAAAATGATATAAATTTAATTAAGAAGAAAATGGATTGTTTGGGCTCCACTATGAGCCAATGTGCCATGAACTATACACGCTTGAAATCTTTGTTTCGAAAGAGACAAGTTCCATCTTTTCATGCATACCCTCCACGGTATACACATGCTCCTCACGGACACACCCATCACATGTATGCTCATGTGTACACTTGTACACATTGTGGACGTAAGGGCCACCTTGCTAAATTTTGTTTTGATCATATACATGATTGTAATTTTGCAAAGAATTTTGTTTGGGTTAGAGAAGGTACTAACCCCCATGGACGCAAAAGATTATGGGTATCAAAGACCACCCCTCCTTTATTTGATGTAGGTGTGGGCTCTCACATGACGTGAGAGTAGCGGTACCTTGGAGTGGATGCGTTCCGAGCTTCATGGAAATCAATTGGATGCATCACTTTCAAGGGAAGTTTTGGTGGAGATGACCACCATGTTTTGGAGACAAGGAAAGTTGCCTTCTAGGTTTTGGTAACGATCCCTAACTCCTATTTATTGTTTACATGCTTTTCATATTCATTATTTATAGCATGTTTCATTGTTTAGTGATTAGTATGAAAATGCAATGCTTATTAGATTTGTGATATACATGTTTAGTTATTTTGAGACACCCATGTTTAATATGGATAAATTCTTTTGTGTTCTCACTATTTGGTTGCTATTGCGTATATCATAGTTCTAATAACATATGGATTTACATAATGATTATGTTTATGCTTATTGATTTATATCTTGGTTTTATGCTTCATGTGTTGATTACATGTTTAGATGTTAGTTTTCATTAAGACTAGGATTTATACTTGTGCATATAGTGGGCCACAAATAAATCTATATATATTTGGGCTTGATTGCTTATTTGAACCCATTAGATGTGCTAGTATAGTCTAGTTTTGATGATTCATACATTTTAAACTTGTATTCCTATTTTTGGATTTGTTTTATGTTTATGTGTTTTCATTTCATGTATATGTCTATCTTGCCAAACTTTAAGATATACATGTATACCCCTTGAGTCATTTGCCTTTCATGCAAATCTATATATGGACTCAATTGTGTTTAGGGATATGTATGTATACTTATTGTGTTGACGATTCATACATATACCTTGAAATGAAATCTGTTTTGGTGAAAATTTAGTTTTTCTTAATTTCGTGTTTATTTGTTTAACTTCATATATATGTCTATTTTATCCAAATTATTATTATACATATACATCCTTTTTGAGCCACGTGCCTTCATGCATACATCTTTGTGGACTCATTGTGTTTGGATATATATGTATACTTTAATTTGTATAAGACATACATATACCCTGAAGATTAAATAAGTTTTGATGATTTTCATATTTTCTTGTTTTAAAGGAATATTGAGCTTAATGTCCATCTTTCATGATTATGATCTTCACATTGTATTTGTACACTCACATTTATTGTTTACTCATGTTTTGTTTTCATGAGTCATAATTATGCTTAATTGACTTGAGTGTTTTGATATCATGTGGATTTCTTATTTCATGAAAAATAATTTTGTTTTATTCCTTACTTGAAGGATTTCGTACTATTTTAAAAGATTTTCTATTTAACTAGTTACGGTATTCTTCATTTTGGTAGAGTTTTTCAAACAAAGCTTATTTTCAAATCTATTTTTGAAAACCCCTACCTTCTATGGGAGGTTGGATGGGAGATCATGTTCATGTATGCTTTAAAATGAAAATCATTTAAAACTTGAACCATGATTGGGAGGCTAGATAATAAGAGATATACATTTAATCTTATTGTTGTTTCAATTGGTATCATTGGACTCTTTCAATTGGTATCAATTTTGACCTTTCTTGTATACTCATATATGTTTGTATGTATATATAATTTCAATTCCAAGAATATCAATTTCAATTGGTATCTATTTTCCATACATATATATGTTTGTGTTTATGCTAAGCTTGAGCTTCAATTTTGTTTCAATTGATTACTTTTAAATTGGTATCAAGCCTACACATTGTTTTAGTTTGTATTTCATAAAGAGGGAGAAAATTTGATTTTGTCTTTCAATTGGTATTTGATTCCCACTCCCTTACTTTATGATAGAAAATAAATTTAAATTTGGTATCATATGTTCAAAATGAAAAATATTTACAATTGGTATCAAAATTTTTGTTTAGACATTCAAAATTTATTATGTTTAATTTCAATTGGTATCAAGATTTTCATGTGTTTTTCTTAAAATTGGTATCAATATTTTTTTTGTTTGTTTACTTTCAATTGGTATCAAAATGCTTCTTTGACATATTTTCAATTGGTACCTTAATTGATTATCACCCCAAATTGGTTTTGTTTTTGTTTTAGACAAAAAAGGGGAGAAAAATTTATTGTTTTAGTTTTGCTTTTACCCTTTATTGATTCTTTGTATTAAAAAGGGTGAGAAGATTTTGTTTTGTTTTGATTGTTTACCCCTTTGTTGATGATTGACAAAAAGGGGGAGAAAGATTTTGAGTTTGATTGAGTTTTATATATGCATGTTTATGTTTTGCATATATTAAGTTTAATTTAGTTTAATTTTAATTAGTATCTAGAGATGTTTTGTTTTTAAACATTTCATTGGTATTTAGAACCTTTTTATTGTTTATGCATATCTATGTATGCATTCATGTTTAAAGAGCTTTCATTGCATATTTATTGTTTATTTGTTTATGCATGAGTTAAGGGGGAGCTTCTTTGAAGCTTAACTTTAATTCATGCATATATAACTCCATGAGTTTTGTCATCATCAAAAAGGGGGAGATTGTTGGCCCAAAGGCCTTCCACCCCAGTTTTGATGATGATTAACTCATGTAGTTATGTTTACTAATAATCTTGTGATTTTAGTTTCAGATCATGTAACAAGATATTAGTTGGTGATTGCTTCAAAAAGAGGAGTTTAGAAGCTTTCACATGGTGATTCCGGTGCCCGAGCTTCAAGATTACTCATTTGCACTCGGTGGATCACGGTTTGGGATCGAGTCTACTTGAAGATTGAAGATCGTCAAGAAGACTTAGATATCCTAGTTTAGATAGTGTGTTTAGATCCATTTGTAAAGCTTAGTATAGTTGATATGCTCAAGTGCACAACACACACGTTTTATGGTTTTTCAGTTTTTTAGTTTAACCGATATGTGTTTTCATGAATATATTGATCAAAACAAGTTTAAATGGTTTATATGTATAATAGATGTATTCTAGTTATACATGCATGCTTAAACTTCCTATACAAACTTATTTTGACTTTCCTATTCATGTATAGAAAAATACAAGTTTGATAAAATACATGTTTTGGTTTTTGGTAAAAATGATAAGACACTAAAATAGTTCAAATTGCTTGATAATTGAGTTGAAAATTTTATCACATGTTTACATATCAATGCAAAATGATAAAACTATTTTTAGGTATTTTTTCAAGACTTAAAAAGATTTTCTAAAATATTTTAACTTATGTTTTTCTGCCCAGAACAATGTCTGTCAGGCCAGATCGGCCGACCGCATAGGTCGACCGAACCATAGGCCGGTCGACCCGTACGGTCAACCGACGTGCACAGAACCGTGCACGTCTGGCACACATTGGGACGGTCGGCCGGGCGGCCGACCGGACCAGAGAGCTCTGCTCTCTGTTTATTTGGGTCGACCGGGCGGTCGACCGGGTTGCCCCAACGGTCACATTCTGACCGTTGGCGGTCGGCCGGGCCGGCCGACCGGTAGCCTGTCAGGCTGACAGATCAGCCTAACGGCTAGTTTTCTGATGGGGCTATAAATACCCCATTGTTTGGTGTTTTTAACCAAGATTTTCAGAGCTTATTTTCTCCCATTCTCTGGTTTTAAAAACAAGTTTTAAAATGAGTTTAAAGAGCAAAAAGATTCATCTTGTTTGTTTTGAAGTGTTTTGTTATTTTCAAAGAAAACAAGTTTTTGGGAATTGGTTTCTTGTTCTTCATTTCCATATCAATTTGGTATTTTCCAAAAGATTTTTTTTGATCAAAACACTTTGTTTTCCACACTTGAGCTATCTTCTATCCTAATCTATTTAGGATCTTTGTTTTGTGGAAAAAGAGAAAAAGGAAAGAGGTTTGTGGTTGAGACATACCACTTGTTGTAAACCCCTTGATTTCTTGTATCCCTCTTGGTGAGGTTGATTTGGGTTGGAGTTTGCTCCCTCTTTGGTAGAGGTGGAGATTGGTGTTTACTCCCTCTTGGTGAGGTGGAGTTGGTTGTTGGTTTGTATCCCTCAAGTGTGAGGTGGATTGGTTGTTGTTTGGCTAAGGCCTACCCCTCTTGTGTGAGGTGGTGTTTGTATTGAGAGAGGAATTTGGTACTCCTTGTGTTGTAACATATCCTCTTCGGTAGAGGTTCCCTCGGTGGGAGATAGTGGATTGGAAATCCTTCACGGTGGTGAAGGCGGAGATGTAGAGTTAGGGGCTCGAACCTCGAAACATATCTTTGTGTTTGCGTTTGATCCATTATCTCTAACTCTCTCTCTCTCTTTTATTTGTGCAAAGCATCATTCATATCTTCATATCATTTATTGCTTGTGTTGCCTTGCATATATTCATATTGCCTATTCATCTTATATGCTTGGTTGTTTGTGTGTGCCTCACTTGTACTTAACCACAAGAGCTTCATATAGCACCTCAACCCATTAAAGGGGAATCAAGTGGAGTTAGTCCAGAGCCCTTCATGGGGAATTCGGCTACACTTGTGTGTTGTATTAAGTGTGTTGTAAGATTTGCATTAGCTTCCGCATTTAGCGCATTTAGTTCTAGATTAGCACTATCACTTATTCACCCCCCTCTAGATGATTTACAATTGGCATCAGGGCACTTTCAGCTGGATGCTTCCAGGCATGGACGCGAGTGCCGCGTTGGATATGTGTTTGGCTCATATTAAGCTCGAGATACGTGCCGCGTATCTGGGCCACTGGAGAGCTCATAAAAGACCTGGGTCTTTTAACAGTGAATCCACTTGACTGTTCTTCTCTTTCGATCAGACCTACGTCTGAAGATTAAAAGCTTTTAAGCTTTCTTAGAACCCATAAACTTCGAGCTTTTTCAATCTTTTCAAAAAATTTCACCATGCAAATTGCTCCAAACCTAAGCAATTTGCTGCTTCTTCGAGCGTCGTTGCTGTGCCAACCGCCATGGGTGATTCTCCTTCTTAGCAAGCCCCCATTTCTAGTAAGTAAAATGGCTTCGCCATTAAGAATATGAAGCGACATTGTCTCTTAACGACTTCTTGAAGTTTTTGAAACTTCTGTTGAAGTTGAACAGTTGACGTGGATCTCGTTGGTCTGAGTTTGATTTATGAACGCGGTTCTTGCGTTGATAAGCAGAACACGGGTCAGTGATCATGGCATTTCTCTGTTTTGTCAACTCAATCCTCGCGTCTGTGAATTGAACGCAAGTCCAGGGGACTCCACATCTTGAGACTTTTGAATGCTGTAGCACCTCGTTCCCGAATATGTACTTAGATACATATTCTGATCTTCGATCATATTTTTATTTTCTCCCTGTATTTGTTTTTGTTTTGTATTTATTTATGTGATCGTTTTGTGTTGGATCTGAATTCATGAACTCAGAGTCAGTCTGAGTCTGAACCGGGGAACCGATATCAGTGTACTGCCTGATTTGACTTTTCTTATAGTCTGATTTGATCAATTTTATTTTCAAAACTGTTTTCCAATATTTTAGATTTTTCATGATTTTTTGAAAATTTTCAGAATTATTCTGCAAAATCTTCAAAACCGGTATCGATCGGTATCGCAGACCGATTCCCAGATTTTTAATTTTCAAATGAAATTGAATTTTTAGAAACGGCTTTGATATTAGTTCTAGAATCCCATTTTCTATCTAAATACATTTTTTGGTATTTTTCTGAATTTATTAAAATTTGACCGATTTTGGTGTCGACCAGTATCACTAGAAGATTTTAGGATTTTTAATTTAAAAACCAGATTGAATTCTTGAATCTGATTTCATCAGGCATCTTAAAATAATATTTTCTATTTTAAGCATTTTAGGGTATGTTTCTGAAACAGTCAAATTTGACCTTATTTAAATAATAATATATTATTTTTCCTTCTTTTCTTTTCTGTTTTTTTCTTCTCCCCTCCACTACTTAATACTCCCATGCTATTCTATTAATTTAATTATTTAATAATATATTTATTTATTAATTTTTCCTTATTTCTTTTCTTCTTCCTTACTTTTTCCTTTTCCTTTCCTTTCTTTTCTTTCTTTCCTTCTTTTCTTTTCTTTTTCTTTCTCCCCCACCTGGTCCCCATGTCCCCCATCTCCTGGAGACGACAGCAGCAGCAGCACCATCCCCCCGCTCCCCCTCTCCCTCTCCTTCTCTTTATTTTCCCATTCTTTCTTTCCTTCTTCCCATTATTCTCCATTTCTCCTTCTCTTCCACCAACACACTCTCTCTCTTCTCCTTGATAGCCACCGCCTCCACTATTGCCACCCCCGCACCGCCCCCTCCTGCGGTGCCACCCCCTCCGGCGGCGCCGCCTTCCCCCTGGCTGCCGGCGGTGGCCAGAACCACCGGCCACCCTCTCTCCTCCCTCTTTCTTTCTTTTCCTTTTTTCTTCTTTCTTTCTTTCTTTTCTTCTTTCCTCTTTTACCCCTATTTCTTATTTCTTCTATTTACCCTCTCCTTTATTCCCTAATTACCCCCTTCATTTTCAAGCATAACTCCCCCCTCTCTCTCGCCTACGACTCTCTCTTGTAGCCTCTCTCTCTAACTAATTCTCTCTCTGATCTCTCTTTCTCTCTAATACACACACACACATATATTATATGAATTAGTAGCTTATACGTGTTTATGGTGTTTCGAGATTTTACGACATTTTTTGGTGATTTTAGGCGAGAACTTTCTTTGTGTTACTTCATGCCTTGCTAATCTTATTCTAGGGCTTGATATAAATTTAAGCGAGTACCTTTTCTGGATATACTATTCTGGCTTTTATTACATGATACATCATCATGCAAGTTTATATATAATAGGCGAGTGATTATCTAATATTAAAATGTTATATGAATACATGTTGGCCGTTATTATAACTCATTAGACTGGTATTATACTTTTAAATGGTATGCCTAGATACGCTCCCGCTTTGTTCGGCTTTGTATAACTAATTAATAGATTGATTTATTATTGTTATAGATATAGTTGTGAAGAGTTTGAAATATTTAACTTTACTGTTCTCCTGTATCATGCTGCATGACCGGATGATTACTTGACATATGATGTTGTAACTCTGTATTCAACTCACCTGATACCGACATGTTAATTACCTGACATTGATATGTTTATACTTGACACCTGATCCCTAACACTTGATATCTGACACCGGTACTTGACATGTTATCACTTGACACCTGATACCTGACACCTGAAATCGACACCTGACGATTGATATGCTATCACTTAGTAAGATACACTTGACCTGATGTTGTGACACCTAACTAGATACTATTATACCAGACACCTGTATTATACTGCCCCTTCATGATTACCACTTTTACGGGGACTTGGCGTGATTATTATACTGTTACCAGACCTCTGGTACTCCTGAACCCCTGTGCTCCTGAACTCCTGTGCTCCTGAACTCTTGTATTCCTGAACCCCTGTAATATGGAGACTCTTGATACCATACTCCTGTTAATCCCCGTAATTAACTAATCATGGATGTTGGATTACTGTGTATTCACTGTGGACATTCTCACTGGACAATATATATAAAAAAGTATTCAACTTACACTGGGGTGGGAGAAACTGATGGATACCGGCATGATGTCATATTTATAATGGTGGATATCTCTGAAGTGTCGTGTGGGGCGCGTAATGATAAGTCCCCGGAAGCAGTAGCCTGATCTCTGAAGTGTCGTATGGGGCGCGTAATGATAAGTCCCCGGAAGAAGTAGCCTGATCTCTGAAGTGTCGTGTGGGGCGCATAATGATAAGTCCCCGGAAGCAGTAGCCTGAACCCCTGACCCGTAGTCCCAGGCAGAGACGGGACCCACTATAAATATGAGCCATCAGATTTATCAGTTTTCAAGTAATAACTCGTCTTATTCATAAGTGGATGTATGTGTATCTGTAACACATACATAAACATATGGATCGGATGAATAACATAAGAATTTATAACCAATAATAATAATATTAGGAACGTGGGTTATTTGATCACTCTTTTGTTCGGGTCCTGGTACTCACATATCAGACCTGAGTGAGTTCTACCAAAGTACGAACTCTAGTATGGACTATCAGTGATGTGAGGCACTGGTAGGGAGGCGATTGAAATATCAAACGGTACTGATTATTATTATTGAATAACATAAAATGCAATACCTTTATATTCTCCAGTTATAGTGATAAATCATTTTATTAGGTGTTATGCTTTGAGTTGACACCCTGCTTTATGGCATATAATTTTTGTGATACAAATGATTACTACAGACACACTCTGGTTCTGTTAGTCTGAGGGCAACTCAAGTTTTATGAATTCAGATGATGGCGACATGGGGTATATGGTATATAGATGAGGGTTCCTTGTTTGGATTATCCCCTCGACGTATCAATCTCATGAATTCATAATCTGAGCTTGTACAACTAGTTTTGTTCACATTTGCATCTAACATATTATTCAATATCTCATTTACATGTTTATATGTACCTATGCTCTCGACACCATATTCTATGTATATTTTTCTATTCATGTTTATCGATGCACATGTACTTACTTGATTTTGGATTTATTACTAATTTCCTGATTCCATTTATATTGCTGATCATTGCCTGTACATGTATGCATGAACCACATCACTTGATCATGTACACGTGTGACTGCCTGAGCACGCCAATTGGTTTTATCTTACGTACTCGCCTGGTTGCTTTCTGACAACCTTCGACCTTCATGTCCAGATCCAAGAGCATGGACTGTGTTGACCTTACTTTAGCTGATCAGAGGGCGCAGCAAAGACGTGGATTAGTGGATGCCACCGTAGCCCTTTTTTCGCTCTTCTCCTGATTGGCTCTCGAGACTCCCCTTGCTGCTCGTGAGCACCTCTCAGCTTTTGATTATATCTATCCTTTTGTATATCGTACTTTTGTATTCTCTGGTGATGTAATATCCTGTAATATTGTATGACACTCTGTGATAACTATGTACTTGTACCTTTCTATTGGAATGTATATTACTAGTATGCTTTCACACTTTGAATCTTGCTTGTATTGATACTTAGCGTATATATGTGAGGATATTTCCGCCCTGTGTATATACATTGCAGTAACGTCTCCGTACCCGCGGGATCAGGGCGTTACAAATGCGAGTCTCGTTTGTGAGACTCACGTTTGAGTCTCAAGACTTAGAAATATTTTTAAGTGTGGAGTCCAGACATGGGCTCCATGTGAGCCACACGTTTTAGTCACAGAACGTGGATCTCATGTGTTGAGCCCCGCGTTTGAACTCCAATACTTAGTGTACTTTCATTATCTTCAAAGCACTAACTTTGTATTCTTTTCTTTGCAGTGGGTACTCCTCGAATCCCTTGACCAATAGAAACCACTTCAGCCATATTGGCGGTGTTGACCTTAACCTTCTCTTCATCCCATGGAAAACAGTCCCTCCATTCACCGGAACAAATGAGGAGCGCTAAGCCCGTTTAATCAAGGGTATTGCCTCTATTCTGTAAGAGCTCATCTTGGATGGGAGGTTTGAGTCCACCATCCATCGTCTGCTCAGGAAACCAGTATTCCTTTTTGGAGATACTATTGAAGAAAATGAAGAAGTTTTATTTGATGGGAACTACAAGTGGCTTCGTCAAATTGGGAGCATTGTTTCTTCCTCCTTAACATGGAATGGATGTTCCCGTTATCATATTTGCAGTCCATGTCTCTTCTCCAGTACATGGACTAGGATTTGGTTAGGGCGCAGTCGAGTGTTGCAATCGGGAGAATCTCCAATTGCAATGCTTTCCCTGTTGACCATAATAGGAAAATTTTGAACTACTCTCAGGCTCGATAAAGCAGGAGTTTCCAACAGGCATGACCCCTAGGCAAGTTGCGACCTTCATCAGCCGATTCATGAAAGTGAAAGGTGATTCCCCCAATCTGACTTTCGGGCACCAGGATGGGTGTACTCGACGACAACCTCTTGATGGGCGAAGATGGTCTACTTCTTTCTCAAAAAACTGAAGGAACCAATGCTCTAGCGCGGATTGTACCATACTGTCATGGCCGTATATTACGAAATTGCCCTGAGTCATTATAACCTATTTGCAGTTCTTGAGATGTTTAATCCAGACACTTGCACATTTTATACTCCGGTGGGAGAGATGAGATTTGCCTTGCATAAGATGTTTGAGGTCTCAGGGGATATCCATGGGGGATTTGCCGTATGCGACGTACATCCTTAGTACTAAAGAATTGCATTTATTGAAGAGGAATGCTCCTCCAGTGTATGACACCTACTGGAAAATCTTCTGCCATTTTCACATTTGCGCTCAAGTGATCGGATGGAGGTCTGGAGGGGTTAAAAAATGTCATGGGCTAACAACTTCTTCTGTCTAGGAGAAAAATCGGGCTCAGTATCTCAATTGACGGGCGACACTGATGCTGAGAGAGAATTTCTAAATTAGTAACCTCATATACAACAGAGTCGAACGAGGACACCTTCAAGCCTGATACTGTTTTTGACAAATTTCATCATCAGGCTAAAATTCCCATCTCGGACCGAGCCTTACTGGCGAAGTTTCTAATGCTGTGGTTAAAGCGGTGTGTTGTACCCACCTTACCTCATGAGGTCATTATTGTTGATTTAGTTTACCTGGTTGTCTTTCTTGCTTATGGTCGGTCTCTCAACTTGCTCACTGCTATGGTAGGCTATCTTTAAAGTGGGTTTTGAGTTTTATGTCGAAGTTTTTTTAATGTAGTAGCTGAAGAAGATAAAGAGAGCAACGTGGTCGTCAGTCTGGATGGTGAGCCCAAGATGAAGACACTGAACCTAGCGAAGAGTTGCCTTACATGTACCTCATGACATGATACGTCATGCATTGCCCGTCTTTGATGATAGCAGTGTAGTCGTCTGAAGATTCTATGTCATTGTCCAGGGACTGGAGCGCTCGAATTGGAATGGTTGGTACATTGCTAATGATCTGAAAAATTCTTCAGAGCAGCATGAACTACCAATTAGTGAGATGCTTCCCTGATTTCCTAGGAGCTTCGTACGCGGAACAATTCTTTGACCAATCCGGTGCTGATGGATTCACCACCCTCTCATCTGGGGTTTTCTGGTGGTTGATCAATATTCGTCCGGAAAATCTAGTCTTTCAGCAGGGGAACGTTTGAATGATCAAACTATATTTGCCCAGCCGGTTTGCTTGCCAATTCGGGTATGACCAGCTGTATGTAGATAACCCAAACTTAGGCCTTCGTTTCAGCAGCAATCTGTATGAAGAGGCAAGGGCGTGGTATTTTAATGTGGCTGGAGAAACATAAGCAAGATTCAACCTTCCACAGAAGATACCGAACTCCTACCCAGCCTCAGATTCTTTGCATGGTATACAATAGCGGACTCAGCCCTCAGATATAATATAAACATCGCCTATATCAAGCAGATCAAAGCTATGTCAACAGACAACCAACCGGGCCCCTCAGTTGAGATGATGTCTTCAGTGGAGGTTTCAGAGCAAAGTCCCACTGTTGGGCTTGTTGGGGCTGAACTTCCCACTACCGAAGTTCTACCTACTCCCTTATCATCCTCGTCTTCGAGTGAGAAGCTATATTACTCGGGAGATGATGATGTTGATTGGGATAATGTGCACCCTTCTTCTGACAACAAATATTCTCACTTGGCTGAAGAGGAGATGCAGGTAGCTGCTCCGGAAATAGAATTGTCATTTGGAGAAACTTCTACTGCTAAGGGTATTCTTTTCTACCCCAGTCATTGATTGACAAAAAGCAAGTACTAAAATAATAGAAGAAAGTGTGGGTTGATGTTACTGCTTTTGCGATTCTTCTGTAGTAGCGAAGTGGCTATACAGGTCGTATCCACAAGGAGGGAGAGCGATGGAAACTTGATGCGGCTTCAAAGTTCAAAAAGAAAGAAAGTTCTTGTTTCCAAATAAAGAATTGAAAAGTGAAAACAAGTTGTTTTTAAGAATTGTTGGAAAAATATTTTAGTAGTTTGTAAAAGTGGATTTTTTTTTAGTTGTAAAAATGCATGGCTAACTTTCTACTAAGTACTCCCACTTATTTCTAACTTTTTGAAGATAGCCTCATAATGGATCATAGGCAAACACAACCCTTGTGCATTAGAACTATTCACGTGGAAATCGAGTGAAAGTTCTTCCTATAACTTTGCTTTACATGGTAAAAACTTGGACATTCCATATCAAGATCCAATAGAAGGCGAGAATACAGGAAGACACGAGTGCACTAATGGTATCGGCAAAGTTAAACGGAAAGTCTCTAACTTACAACAACAAGCAAAGTACAAAACCCATAGATCATCAAAAAACCATTTAAGTATGAAATATATGAAGGTAAATACTTGTAGGTAAGTTAGAGTTAGAACCCACGTCTTAAGATGCCATAGCTCTTATTTGCACAAGGCTTGTTTGACAATATTGACTCATGTGGGTTATCAATCATGTGTTAGAAATTAGTGGGTTAGTAATTAGTTAGCCATGCTAATGAAAAGTTAGTTAGCCATAAAAGTAAAAGAAACAACAAAGGAAAAGAAGTAGAAAGAGGGAGTTGCACTACAAGAAAACAAAAGAAAAGAAAAGTTAAAGAGAGGAAGTTACACTACAACAAAGTAAAAGAAAAGAGGTGAAGAAGAAAGAAGTTACACTACAATAAGGAAGTAAAAGTAAATGGCAAAGACAAGTAAATGGAAAGAAGGAAGAGAAGTAGTACTTGTATTATCTTGTCACCCTTCAAATACAACACTTTACACACTCTCTCTCTTTCACTCTAATGGCTAAAACTTAAAACTAGAAGAACAACAACAACTACTACAAACTAAAAACAAAGCTACACAACTTGCTCTAACTCTGGATCTACTCCAACTGAAGACCCCTGGGGGGTTTTTATAGACACCAGGGTAAAGGGGGCGACGTGAACAGCACGTGGCCCAAAACGCAAGCGCGCGCGCCCAAAGGGCCGCGAAAACGCGGCTTGGACTGCGTTTCCGCGGCCCAGGCAGGGCGGCGCTCGCCAGTTTTTGGGCAGCGTGCTGCTCAGGCTGTCTCCTGTCCATTTGACCTCCTTAATTTGCAATTTAACACCCTGGGCTGACAAAATCTTCACTCTAAAGACAATGGCTAATTGGTAGGCCTTTAATCACCAATTAAATGGTGATTTAGGTCTTCTTCTTCATTTGCATACCATGGACCTAGAATCAAGCAAGTAAGGTTTTATTAGCAGAATTTTACATGAAATAAATATGAGAATGTAATGAAAATTATACAAAATTAGAGACTAATCACACCCCCACACTTATCTTTTTGCTCATCTCGAGCAAAACAAAAATAAGAAAATTATTATACCACTTTCGCAGGTGACGCGATTACACTGAGCATGTGCAACAAGCCTTTAAACCTCTAGGTTTCCCCTAGAGGAGGAGTGTTGTCTCCTGAGGGTTTTCAGCGGATTGCACCCACAAAATCCAATAAGTAAAGAGAAGAAATTAGTTGTTAGAATTTTTTTTTTTTTTATGAAAAGAACTTTCAATCATCTAAGTAAAAATGACCGAATGATATAAGAATTAGGTTTAACCCTCATAAGTCCTCCTATACTTTAGCCTGCATAAAAGAAGAAACTATGATTTTTCTTTAAATTTAGAAAGGATCTTGTACTTCTAACTCATTCTTTTATTTTGCTTTAGATAGATATGCATATGTGTAAGTGTGAGGTGCTTGGGATTTTTCAACTCAACTTTGAATATCATTTAATTTTATTAATATTTACTTATTATTCTTGGTTCCAGGCTTTCTACTTCACTTATGTAACACATATCAAACCGATGACTCCCAAACCAGATGGTCTTAGGGCACCAGGTGGAAAAACACCCTTCAGGTCAAATATGCAAGTGGAGTAGGCCACGAAATCAAGATTTATTTATATATTAATTTTTTTTTGGGCGTGAGTGCTCATGCTTCTTGAGGCACAATTATCTAGCCTTTTTTTTTAGAGTTGTGTCTCTAAATCCCAAGCATGTGTGTGTGAATTATGCATATTCTACTAAGTCTAAATAAAAGGTATGAGTTATTTTCCTTATCCCTCCTATCTTTTTAGTCAAATCATTCTTTCTTGTTTACTTAGGCAAAAATAAAGATTTATTATTAAGGTTCCCATAATTCCTACAATCTTTTGGTATTTTTATAAAGAGTATGAAATTTCTTTTCAATCTGGAGATTTTTCTTTTTTCTTTCTTTTTTCTTCTTTTTCTCTTTTTTTGTTTTGAAAGAAAAAGAAAGAATAAAAGGAAAAAAGAAAAAGTGTTAGCACCTCCCCACACCTATCTAATGCATTGTCCTCAATGAATGCATATAGAAATGCAAAAGCAATAAATAGAGGGAAGAAATGATGTCACCGTCTCCGTGGACTCGGGCCGGCTAAGTGCGAATAGGCTAAAGAAATGTCAAAAGAATGTACACGGGGTAAGCATATAAACAATTTTTTTTATTTGTTTGTTGTGGTTAGGTGTATGACGGGGCAAAAAGAGTCAGCATACTATCATCTGGAGTCATAGGCTCAGTGGTCAAGAAGGGCTTCAGTCTTTGCCCATTCACTTTAAATTCCGTATTGTTTTTAGGGTCTGCAATAAGCACAGCACCGTGTGGGAAAACAATGCGCACAATGAACGGTCCCGACCAACGAGTTTTCAGCTTCCCCGCAAAAATATGAAGCCTAGAGTTGTACAGTAGAACCCTATCTCCCGGTGCAAAGTTTTTCCGGGTTATGATTTGGTCATGGAAAAGTTTAGTCCTGCTCTTGGTGATTCGAGCATTCTCATAGGCTTCATTCCGTATCTGCTCTAATTCAGAAATCTGCAATCTCCTAAGTTCACCGGCCTTGGTCAGATCAAAGTTGAGCTGCTTAATGGCCCAGAGGGCCCGGTGTTCTAACTCTACTAGCAGATGACAGGGTTTGCCAAACGCGATTCTATAAGGAGACATCCCCAGAACTGTCTTAAAAGCAGTGCAGTAAGCCCACAATGCATCATTGAGCTTAACTGACCAATCCTTTCCGTTTTGTCCGACAGTCTTTTCCAGAATGAGCTTGAGTTGTCGATTGGTGACTTCTACCTGCCCATTTGTCTGGGGATGGTACGGAGTGGATAACTTGTGATTGATGGAATATTTTCGCATCAGAGCTTCAAAAACTCTATTGCAGAAATGTGATCCATTGTCACTAATTATCGCTCTGGGGGTGCCAAATCGGGAGATGATGTTATCTTTAAGAAATTTGACAACCACTTTGTTGTCATTCGTCTTAGTTGGCACAGCTTCTACCCACTTAGAGACATCATCTACAGCAACCAGAATAAACTGGTTGCCGAAGGAATTGGGGAATGGCCCCATGAAATCGATACCCCAAACATCAAAAATTTCAACTTCAAGGATCGGGTTCAAGGGCATCATGTCTCTTCTTGAAATTTTCCCAATTTTCTGACAATTAGTGCATGGCTTGCAAAAATGATATGAGTCTTTGAACAAAGTGGGCCAGTAGAACCCACTTTGTAGAACCTTCTCTGCAGTCTTGCGGGGACCGAAGTGTCCTCCGCATGCAAGGTCATGGCAAAAGCTGAGCACACTCCTCTGTTCCTCCTCTGGTATGCATCGTCTAATAATTTGGTCGGGACAATACTTAAAAGATACGGTTCTTCCCAGAAGAAGTACCGTACTTGGGCGAAGAAGTACCGATATTGGTCTTGCTTTGTCCAGTCAACAGGTAATTGTCCCGTGGCCAGGTAATTAACAATGTCCGCATACCAGGGTTCCTTAAGAATGGCTAGGATGTGCTCGTCTGAAAATCCTCGTTGATCGGAACTTGGATGGTTGGTGCATTCAGAATTCGTGAGAGATGATCAATGACCACATTTTATATATCTCATTTATCCCGGATTTCTAAGTCAAATTCTTGAAGCAAAAGGATCCACCGAATCAGTCGGGCTTTTGCTTCCTTCTTAGTCATGAGGTATTTCAGAACCGAGTGATCCGTAAAAATCACCGTCTTTGAACCTAACAAGTAAGGCCGGAACTTTTCTAACGCAAAGATAACGGCCAAGAATTCCTTCTCAGTCGTTGTATAGTTCTGTTGGGCGTCATTCAAGGTCCTACTCGAATAGTAAATCACGTGCTGCCTATTATCGATGCGCTGTCCTAGAATAGCGCCAATAGCAAAATCAGATGCATCACACATGATTTCAAATGGCTGGGCCCAATTAGGAGCAGAAATGATAGGCGCAGAAATAAGTTCTTGCTTAAGCTTCCCCCATGACTTAAAACATTCATCGTTGAAATCAAAGGGTACGTCCTTAGCGAGCAGGTTGGTTAAGGGCCTGGCGATTTTGCTAAAATCCTTAATGAACCGTTGGTAGAACCCAGCATGCCCTAGAAAGGATCTAATATCCTTGATGCTTTTGGGTGGTGGAAGCTTAGCAATCACTTCTACCTTAGCTTTATCCACTTCTATGCCTCTCCTCGAAATCTCATGGCCCAAGACAATCCCCTGTCTTATCATAATGTGACATTTTTCTCAGTTTAGAGTTAGGTTCTTCTCAATGCATCTTTGTAGCACTAACTCTAAGTGATGAAGACACTGATCAAATGAATCTCCGTAGATGGAGAAGTCATCCATGAAAATCTCAAGAAAACGTTCCACCATGTCAGAGACAAACTAAGCATGTACCGTTGGAACGTTGCAGGAGCATTGCACAATCCAAAAGGCATGCGCCGATTATCAAAGGTTCCGAACGGGCAGATGAACGTCGTCTTTTCCTGGTCTTCTGCAGCAATAGGGATTTGATTGTATCCCGAATACCCATCTAGAAAGCAGTAGTACTCATGTCCAGCCAAACGCTATAGCATTTGGTCGATGAAGGGTAGCGGGAAATGGCCTTTACGGGTAGCTGCATTCAGCTTCCTGTAGTCGATACAAACACAAACCTTGGTAGGCAGTCTTGTTTGTACCAACTCTTTTTCCTCATTTTCTACCACCGTAAAGCCAGTCTTCTTTGGGACCGCATGAACAAGTCTAACCTATTGGCTATCAGAAATGGGATAAATGATCCCATTATCTAATAATTTCAGAATTTCAGCCTTCACTGCCTCTTGCATGAGAGGGTTAAGCCTGCGTTGTGGGTCCCTCCTAGGGGTTGCTTCATCGACTAAATGGATTCTATGTTGCACTATGGCTGGACTTATACCCTTGATGTCCTTCATCGTCCATCCATTGGCTTCCCTATGTCTTTTTAGAATAGACATTAAGCTGTCCTCTTGTTGCTCAGTCAAGTGGGATGCTATGATGACTGGAAAGGTGTCCTTTCCGCCCAGGTAGGCGTACTTGAGGTGTTCAGGCAGGGCTTTTAGCTCTAGGGAAGGTGTTACTTCATTGGAGGCAATCTCTGGGTTTTCAATCCTATGATGAGGTACACTTGGGCTTGATACCCAATCCACTGTTGAATCTACGATCTGGTCTAGAGTAAAATCCTCAGCCTCCAGATCAAACTCTGCCTCAGTTTCTGTCTCCATGCTTTCCTTATGCTCACTAGTCAGGTTTTCAATAGAATTGACCTCAAATGTCTGATCATTGACATCCCTAGGTTGTCTTCCAAGATTGAAGACATTGACTTCCTTCGTCATGTCTCCAAAAGTCAATCGCATGGACCCATTCCTATAGTTGATTATGGCATTGGCTGTAGTAAGGAATGGGCGCCCTAAGATGACGGGAGTTTGAGACCTAAGCTTGGACACAGGTTGGGTCTGAAGCACAATGAAGTCAACAGGGTAAATGAAATCCCCGACCCGGATGAGGACATCTGTGATTTTCCCCTTCGGAATCTTCACAGATCGGTCAGCTAGCTGAATGGTGACTCGAGTTGGGCTTAGCTCACCCAACCCAAGTTGCTGGTATACTGAGAGAGGTAGCAAGTTGATACTTGCTCCCATGTCAAGAAGTGCTCTACTGATTTCGGTCTGTCCTATAGTGCAGGAAATAGTGGGACATCCGGGATCCTTGTATTTTACCGGAATGGGACCAGACAGAATTTCGCTTATATTAGTGGCCAAGAACACTTTCTTGGGCACATTGGTCTTTCTCTTCTTTGTACACATATCCTTAAGAAATTTGGCATAAGCCGAGACTTGTTAGATAGCGTCAAGAAGTGGCACATTCAATTTGACCTGGTTGAATATCTCTAGCATTTTCTCCACGTGCATATTCTTATTGTTGTTCCTAAGCCTATTGGGAAAGGGTGCTACAGGCTTATGAACTTGTTCAGTAGCTTTGTCCTCATCAGATGTTTGTGGAGTGGGTTGGGAGGAACTAGCAGAGGTGGAGGCAGGAGTGGGATCAGGATGGACTGGACTTTTCTGTTGGTAAACCTGGTTGTCTACCTTCTTTCCAGATCGCAGTGTGTGAACAGCATTGCACTGGTTAATCGATGGATCCTGAATTTCATATGCATGTTTGGAGGTTTTTGGGTTAACTAGCGATTGACTAGGCAAAGTACCTTTTCGTCTTTCACTTAGGGAGCTAGCTAACTGGCTCATCTGCATTTCCAATCTCGATATGGACTGTGAATGACTGTTCAGAGTTTGTCCTTAGTTCTGCATGAAAGCAACTTGGGACTTTATGAAAGCCTCTATGCTCTCCTCTAATTTACTGATTTTCTTTTCCATTGGTGAGCCTTGGGAGGAGGAAGCTGGGGCTTAACTGGGAAAAGTTGGTGGAGGAGTAGGATGGTGAAAGTTGTTGGAAAAATTAGGCCTGGGAGGATTGTTCGGGGCCCAGGAGAAATTTGGGTGATTCCTCCAACTGGGATTGTAGGTCTGTGAGTAGGGGTTGTGAGGCGGCCGTGAGTAAGCCGCGTTTATGTGTTCCGGTGGCACTTGCTGGGCATGGAAAACAGGGCACTCTTCAAAAATATAGTTTGGTGCCTGACAATATGAACAACCCGGATTGTGAATTGGTGGTGGGTTGATCTGGTTGACACTGGCAGGCTCTTTTGTTTCCAGAGCCTCTATCCTTCTCATTAGGGTAGCAATCTTAGCCTCGGCAACTATGGATGATTCTAGAGATAGGAGCCCTCCTCTTGAAGCTATAGATTGTGAATTCTTAGGTTTTTCCGAGGCTGGCTCCCATTGCAGGGTTTTCTCCGCTAAATCCTCAAATAAATCCCAACCCTGATTCTCATCCTTCTGCAAGAACCCTCCCTGACTCATCGTTTCTAACAGGGTCTTAGTCTGATAATCTAGACCATCGTAGAGAATCTGGCACTGACGCCATTTCTCCACGCCATGATGAGGGCACTGAGCTAGGAGATCTTTGAAACGCTCAAAGTATCTCCAAAATGGTTCGCTCGGTTCTTACTTAAACTGCATGATGTTCTTCCTAATGAGGGCAGTTTTGTGAATTGGGTAGAATTTCTTCAAGAAGGCCTTGACAAAATCATCCCAGGTCGTGACTGAATCTGCTGCCAAGCTGTACAACCACTTCTTAGGTAGGTCCTTTAGGGAAAAAGGGATGAAACGTAACCTAACAGCATCGTCTCCTAGCTGAGGTATACGCATCATGAGGCATACTTCTTCAAATTCCCTAACAAAAAAGTATGCGTCCTCTGATTCTAAACCATGAAATTTGGGAAGAGTGTTAATGAATTGGGGCTTTAACTCAAAATTATTACCGTTTGCTTCAGGAAGTTTTATGCAAGATGGAAGTGAAGTTCTGATCGGGTAAAATCTATCCTGAAGTGACGTCATCACCGGTTCTGGATGCAAGGGTAGAGAAGTGTTTCTTGTTAATCTGGAAGTTGACGGATCTCTTACCCACTCTTGCATGCAGCACACCACAAACAACGTGAAGACAACAAACAATCGAAAAAGAACTAAAAACAAACAAAAGAAAGAAAAACAACCACAAGCCTTAGTCTAAGGTACCTAGACCTAGACGACTCCTAACTGGTCGATTCTCTGGGGAAGGTTGTTGCAGGAACTCGACTACAAGCTAATCGGCTAGGAAAGGGCAAAGCTCGGGGGGAGGTATCCGGGCGGAGCCACGGGCCTAATTACGACAAACCACAGAGCTTTCGAGGCTTTACCTCTCAATCCACTTTCCTTAGACACCGATTTTGCAGGAGTATAGTTCTTGCAATTTTCAATCTCGGTTAATCTCTCAGTGAGTCCGAGATGTCCCTAGGGCCAACGTCTATTGATTTTTAGTTAAGGCTTGGGAAAGTGTAAGTGCACTTGGAGATAGTTTTTGGGCTAAGGAAGGGTGATGAAATCCCCACCTTATCTTGTTTATTTGGATTTTGCCCCTAATGTCAATTGTGTAAGTGTGCAGTTTATTCACAACAAGGTAACACTCAAAGCGGTAAATCACTTCAAAATGTTGGTCCTATTCTATATGAATGCACACGTACCTTGTCTACAGCACTCTTCAACAGAAATTGAAATGAATTGAAATAGACACGTGCCCTAAATGCAAAAGTCTAATCCAAATTTCAATTAAGCAACAAGTGAATTTCTGTTGAGTTTATTACACATGCATAGGGTGAAGCATTCAATGGAACTAAAAAAATTTAGAAAGCAATTTTTAGCGGCTTTCGGCAACCCTGCAAGCGAGTTTGTTAGTACTTCAATCAGAAAAACTCGCTTTTACACGAATCTTTCCGAGGGCAAATGAATCCTCGCGCAATGTCCTTGGCCACCTCTTTTGCTTCCCGTGATAGTGAGCTCCTTGGTACTTCTCCTACACACAAAAAGAACAATCTTTAGTAGTGAACAATAAAGCCATTCCCTCCGCGGCAATGGCGCCAAAATTTAATCGACAAAAAGCAAGTACTAAAATAAGAGAAGGAAGTGTGGGTTGATATTACTGCTTTTGCGATTCTTCCGTAGTAGCGAAGTGGCTATACGGTCGTATCCACAAGGAGGGAGAGCGATGGAAGCTTGATACGGCTTCAAAGTTTAAGAAGAAAGAAAGTTCTTGTTTCCAAATAAAGAATTGAAAAGTGAAAACAAGTTATTTTTAAGAATTGTTGGAAAAATGTTTTAGTGGTTTGTAAAAGTGGATTTTTTTTTAGTTGTAAAAATGCATGGCTAACTTTCTACTAAGTGCTCCCACTAATTTCTAACTTTTTGAAGATAGCCTCACGATGGATCATAGGCAAACACAACCCTTGTGCATTAGAACTATTCACGTGAAAATCGAGTGAAAGTTCTTCCTATAATTTTTCTTTACACGGCAAAAACTCGGACATTCCCATATCAAGATCCAATAGAAGGTGAGAATACGAGAAGACATGAGTGCACTAATGGTATTGGTAAAGTTAAACGGAAAGTCTCTAACTTACAACAACAAGCAAAGTATAAAACCCATAGATCATCAAAAAACCATTTAAGTATGAAATATACGAAGGTAAATACTTGTGGGTAAGTTAGAGTTAGAACCCTCATCTTAAGATGCCATAGCTCTTGTTTGCACAAGGCTTGTTTGATACTATTAACTCATGTGGGTTATCAATCAAGTATTAGAAATTAGTGGGTTAGTTGTTAGTTAGCCATGCTAATGAAAAGTTAGTTAGCCATAAAAGTAAAAGAAACAACAAAGAAAAAGAAGTGGAAAGAGGGAGTTGCACTACAAGAAAACAAAAGAAAAGAAAAGTTAAAGAGAGAAAGTTACACTACAACAAAGAAAAAGAAAAGAGGTGAAGAAGAAAGAAGTTACACTACAACAAGGAAGTAAAAGTAAATGGCAAAGACAAGTAAATGGAAAGAAGGAAGAGAAATAGTACTTATATTATCTTGTTACCCTTCAAATATAACACTTTACACACTCTCTCTTTTTCACTCTAATGACTAAAACTTAAAACTAGAAGAAGAACAACAACAACTACAAACTAAAAACAAAGCTACACAACTTGCTCTAACTCTGGATCTGCTCCAACTGAAGACCCCTGGGGAATTTTTATAGACACCAGGGCAAAGGGGGCCACGTGAACAGCACGTGGCCCAAAACGTAAACGCGCGCGCCCAAAGGGCCACGGAAACGCGGCTTGGGCCGCGTTTTCGCTGCCCAGGCAGGGCGGCGCGTGCCAGTTTTTGGGCAGCGTGCTGCTCAGGCTGTCTCCTGTCCATTTGACCTCCTGGATTTGCGATTTAACACCCTGGGCTGACAAAATCTTCACTCTAAAGTCAATGGCTAATTGGTAGGCCTTTAATCACCAATTAAATGGTGATTTAGGTCTTCTTCTTCATTTGCACACCATAGACCTAGAATCAAGCAAGTAAGATTTTATTAGCAGAATTTTACATGAAATAAATATGAGAAGATGATGAAAATTATGCAAAATTAGAGACTAATTAGTCATCATCATGCTTTTAGCAGATATTGTTTTAACCTTGTTTAGTCAACATTTGCAGAGGCTACTTCTACCGCTAAAGGTGACACCTCCTCAAGTATTATTGAATGATTAAGGAACTAGCCCAATCGAGGGTACAGTAGTTCCTAAGATCGGCGTTGAAGAGACTCCAGCGAGGGTCCTCTCATTTGGAAGATTTGCCATCTCCCACTCCTCGAATTGGTAATATATCAACATGTCTTGATATTCTCGTCTTTTTAGCTCTATTATTAACATTGTTCAGTTAAAATGACATCAGGGGATATTATACCGGTCCAAGTAGAAAAGTCTACCATTAGTACCAGTACAGGGGAGCATTTTACTCAAGTCTCGGCAGATGAGGTTCCCATGGTGAAGTCTACTCTAGAGGTTGCTACCCAAGAAGCTATTACAGTTTCAACTTTTGAAACTTTTAGACCTCAGAGATGAGAAAACTGATGGTTCAGCTTATGCCTATACTCGTAGGAGGGACGAATGCACCACATCCACCTTATAAGAGCACCATCACTAGTATTATGAAAACTGGATCAAGTAGTACTCTGCCGGTGCCGACACCAATCACGGATATCATGGAAGAACTTACCCTCTAAATAGTGGGGCAATTCCATGTTATGATGAAGTATTGCATTAAGCTGGTACTCTCTGGGTGAAGTCCCTTCGAGTTTGTGCGATCACTTCATAAGAATCAGATTGAAAATATTAAACAAACTGGAGGTTCTAATCGTGCGCCAGCGTATCAAGTGCTAATTGAGCAGTGATCGGGAGAAAACCGCGCACGAAAAGTGTATGTTTTGAAATCAAGAGTTAAAAGTGCGTGCTTTGACTTTCTCGATACTTTCGTTATAACATAGAGGCTAAACGGGTCGAATCCACAGGGACGAGAAGTGATAGAAGCTTTAGCGGTATGTCATGCATGTGTTAAAGTTTCTTCAACATTTTAAAGAATGAAAAGAAAAGAATATAAAAAAAAAAGAGAGGAGTACGGTGAAACACGAAGAAGTGGGAACATAGAAGATAAGATATTTGTGATTTTAGATATATTTTTAAAATAAAGTAAAAAGAGAAAGAAAACCCATTGTTACTAACTACTAATAGCTTCACTAAACTATGCTAACCTCTTAGTGATAGTTGCGTCACATGTATCCTTGGCCATCACTAGTCCTTGGTTCAAGAGCGTTTCAAAGTATGACCCATAAGATAACTCTCACATCCAAACTCAACAAAACAAGTGTAATAATTTTCATATCCAAACTCAACAAAACAAGTGCAAACTACATTTAAACCATCAAAACTAAATAAGAGAAAGTATGAAATAAAGTAATGTTAGCTTATTAGAGAGTTAGGATGTTAGAGTGTTAGAATCCATCACCATGAGCCATCAATAGCTCTTGCAAGAGCAAGGCCAAGTAAAGGCTATTAGTTTCATGTGAATTATCAAGTAAGAAGTTAGCAAGATAGTGGTTAGTAGTTAGTTGCCATGAGAAAAAATTAGCTAAACATGTAAAAGGAGTTAGAGAGAAGAAAATAAGGAGAGATAAAGAGAGAACCTTTCGATTGTCATCTTCTATTACAAGCACTCTTACTTTTCACCCATATATCACTCTCTTTCCTATTACAAGATCTACAAGAAATGAAAAATATAAAGGAGGAAGAAGAACAACTGACCTAAACTACCCTAAAACTACAACATGGAAAGAAAACCCTAACTCTGGATTCTCACAATGCATAACACCAAGGGGCCTTTTATAGGCATTAGGAGGAAAGGGGTCAGGGCAAAATCCCTGGTCTGAAGTACTGGCGCAACGGCCAGTACTGGCGCGAAAACACGGCAAAAGCCACGTTTTCGCAGCTGTACTAGGGCGGCACACGCAACGCCGTCTGCTATACGCTGTCGCTTCGCCCTCTATCGGCTGTACCACCTTGATCCTGGATTTGAGTACCCAGTTTTGATAAAACACCATCCAATGTCAATGGCTATTTTTGTAGGATTTTAATCACCAATTAAATGAGATTTTGGGCTTCTTCTTCATTTCATGCCATGGACCTAGAAACATACAAGAGAAGTATTATTAACAGAACTTAATATTAAATGTGAAGATGTGATATGAAATATGCAATTTTAGAGACTAATCACACCCCCACACTTATCTTTTGCTCATCCTGAGCAAAACAGAAAACTAAGAAAATTATTACATCACTTTGCAGGTGACGCGATTGCACTGAGCATGTGCAACAAGCCGTTAAACCTCTAGGTTTTTCCTAGAGGAGAAGTTTTGTCTCCTGAGGGTTTTCAGCGGATTACACCCACGAAATCCATAAAGAAAGAAATCAAATGTTAGTATTTTGAAAATGCATTTTGAAATAGAGAAAAGTGTTACAATATTTTTACAAAAATTTAAGTGATCCAATGTCATAGGTTAACCAAAAATTATTCTGCCTAAAACTAAGTCTAAATGCAATATCTTGTTATAAATTAAATGTAAGAATTTAAAATTGAATCGATTCTTTGATCTTTCATAAAACTCTTAGAAAAATATGCACTTTGTGAACTGTAAAGATTTTTGGGATATTGACTCTAACTTTCATGCTATTTATTTGTGTATATTTATTTTTTTCTCTTTTTTCTTCTCTTAGTTTTCTTAAGCTTTCTTATTTACCTGGGTAGTGAATCTTTAGCCGGTGACTCCCAAACCAGATAGTTTTAGGGCACCAGATGAGAAAATATCTCTCAGACTTAAGGACTCGAGTAAACAAGGTCACAAAACTAAGGGGGATTATTTATTTTTTGTCCACCATTTTAGGCGTGAATAATCATGCTTCCTGAGGCATAATTATCCAACTTCAATAAGTGATTTTTATTATTAATATTTTTTATTTTTTTATATTTTTTTATGGTCTTTTCAGTCTCTGTTTCAATCTCAAAAAATTGTGTAAGTGTGAAGTGCATAAATTTAAAATAAAAATTTCAAGATCAAATTATCTTTCCAATCTTACTTTCTTATTATAAAATTTAAATAAGATCTATTATTTTGGTTCGGTTTAAAAAATTCATAATTTTAGGTCTTCCTAATTCCTAAGATAATCTTAATTTTCTTAAAAATAAATCAAAACTATTTCTCTTATTTCAAAAAGTTTTGTAAAAAGAAAAGAAAAGAGTTTCTATACAAAAGAAAAATCTAAAAATTTCTAAAAGAAGTGTAAAAGAGAGAAAATTTAAAACTAACTATGTTAGTAAATCCTCCCCCACACTTATCTCATGCATTGTCCTCAATGCATCATGAATGTGTATATGCATGAAACAAATGAAAAGGGAAGAAAAATTACCTGATGGTGGTGGTTCCGGTGGTGGTCGAATTGGGCCAAGCGTTGCTACCCAATCAAGATAACATGATGGCTCACAGAACCCACCTTTATTGACCTCTTTTTTATTTACATATTTACAATTCTCAATATTAATAGGATCATGCAAGATCCTATCATGAAAATTATTCCCTTTACATGACCAATCTTGGAAGATCATCACTGAGTCATTATGGTCAATACCTTGGTCCAATAATAGAATGTGGTTTTGTGGAATGGATGATTTGGGTTTTGAAATGAAAAGTTCGGGAACCAATACTAACTCGGGAAAATCAACTTTGGGTTCGAGAGTCGGTTTGATTCAAGAGTTGAGTCCAAATCAAAGAATTTAATGTCACATTCTATTCCCATCAATGAAGTGCGAAAATCCAAAAGAAATGGTTCAATTTTAAAATCCATGGATACAAGAATCAATGTTGGCTCGGAAAATGGGTCCAACTTGGGTAAAGATGACAGAGTCAACATAGATTCAAAGATTGAAATTGAATCACAAAGTTGTAGGTCGGGTTCAAATTCATATTCAAGTTCAATTTCATTGAAATGAAAACATGTCAATTTGTCAATGGGTTGATATTAGTCAAGTTTAAGGTTTTGTGGTAAAAAATGAATCTTGGTCAAAGTCTTCAAGATTCCATGATTTTTAGTGTTCATCAATATGATTAGAAGTGTTAGGAATAGTCAAAGATTGGGTGGGAGAGTTTCCTTATTTCTACACATATTTTCCAATTAATTAAGTCTTGCTTCTATCATATTGAAAGGATTGAAATTGAATCATGGATTCCGTACTCTTTTCTAAGTCGGTATGTTCTTCTTACTGTGGGACCTAAAAAATGGAGTAAGGATCTTGGATTTGAAAACTTTAATGGAATTTTGAGTCTTCTAGATTTTGAATTCGTCGCTCGAGTTCCTCTAAGGCTTCCATCTTCTTTTCCCAGTCAATTGGTACTTCTAATGGTTGTTTGGGAAAAGGAGTATATGAAGCTGGATGTTCGTAAGGTGGCTGACCATAAAACTCGGGAGAGTTGTATCCCTACTGACTCTGTGAAGAGTGGTGATGATTATTCTAGTCTTATTCAAGTATTGGGACAGGGGCATATATTGATTCGGATAAGACCAATCTGGCATACTTGGTTGGTTCGAGTTATGAAATTTCGGGTTGGTAATATCCGAGTCAAAAGAGGTCAGAGTAAAGTATGGATCACTATATGCATTGAAATAATTATAATTGTAATCCATAACACAAAGATGTCCCAAAAAATAAAACAAAAAACAAGCAAACAAACTATCAAACAAATAAAGAAAAAGAAAAAGAAAAAAGCCGATGCTAGAGTTAACTTAGACCTGGACGACTCCTAACTGGTTAGACTATCCATGATGGGTACCTTGTAGCAATCTGACCACAAGTTAATCGGCCAGGTAGGGTAAAGACAAGTGGGATGTATCCGTGGCGGAGCAACGGGTCTAATTATGCCAAACTACTGTTCTTTGAGGTTTCGCCTCTCAATCCCCAACCTTGGACACCGTTGATAAGAGTCGAACTCTAACAACTTCCTCTTAGGTAAATCTTCTAAATGAGTTCGAGATGTCCCTAGGGGCCAATGTCTAGAAAGTTTTATTAAGGCTTGGGTTCTGTGAGTGGGGAGGTGATTTTTGGGCTAAGGGAGGGTAATGACTTCCCCACCTTATGTTGTGTTAGGTTTTGCCCTTAATTTCAATTCGTGCAAGTGTGCAATATAGATAAGAATGAACACAGAAAGCGAGTAAATCACTTACGTGTTTGTCCTAAGCTATATGCAATGCAATATGTACACCTTCGTCAAGATCACAACACAAGAACCAAATACAGCATATTGGAATAAAAATTGACACGTGCCAAGATGCAAATGTCTAAACCATTTTAAAACATCCAATTACCGCATTTTAGTTCTTAAAATTATTACAGTGGATAGATAATATAAAAAGAAATTAGCAGCAGAATATAACAATATACAAGAATTTACCCAACCACACAAAAGCAAGTGTGAACCTTTGCAATGCTAAAAATTTGACCTACACACCAAAAAAAACAAAGAAGAAAAGTTAACAAAAACATGAAATCAAACCGTTCCCATCCCCGGCAATGGCGCCAAAATTTGATCGGGGGAAAACCGCGCATGAAAAGTGTACGTTTTGAAATCAAGAGTTAAAAGTGTGTGCTTTGGTTTCCTCGATACTTCCGTTATAGCATAGATGCTAAATGAGTCGAATCCACAGGGACGGGAAGCGACAGAAGTTTTACCGGTATGTCAACGTGTGTGTTAAATTTTCTTTAACGCTTTAAAGAATGAAAAGAAAATAAAACAAAAAAAAAAGAGAAGAGTACGGTGAAACACGAAGAAGTGAGAACATAGAAGATAAGATATTTCTGATTTTTGATATATTTCTAAAATAAAGTAAAAAGAGAAAGAAAACTCATGGATACTAACTACTAATGGCTCTACTAACTATGCTAACCTCTTAGTGATAGTTGTGTCGCTTGTATCCTTGGCCATCACTAGTCCTTGGTTCAAGAGCGTTTCAAAGTATGACCCATAAGATAACTTTCATATTCAAACTCAACAAACAAGTGCAAGATACACTTAAACCATCAAAACTAAAAAAGAGCAAGCATGAAATAAAGTAATGTTAGCTTGCTAGAGAGTTAGGAAGTTAGAGCGTTAAAACCATCATCATTAGCCATCAATGGCTCTTGCAAGAGTAAGACCAAGTAGAGGCTATTAGATTCATGTGGATTATCAAGTAAGAAGTTAGTAAGTTAGTGGTTAGTAGTTAGTTGCTATAAGAGAAAATTAGTTAAACATGTAAAATGAGTTAGAGAGAAGAAAATAAGGAGAGATAAGAGAGAACCTTTCGTAGATTATCACCTTCCATTACAAGCACTCTTACTTTTTACCGATGTACCACTTTCTATCCTATTACAAGATCTACAAGAAATAAAAAATACAAAGGAGAAAGAAGAAGAACAACTAATCTAAACTACCCTAAAACTACAACATGGAGAAGAAAACCCTAACTCTGGATTTCTCCCAATGCAGAACACCAAGGGTATTTTATAGGCATCAGGAGGAAAGAGGCCAGGAGGACAATCCCTGGCCCGAAGTACTGGCCAATGGCGCCAGTACTGCCGCGAAAATACGACAAAAGCTGCGTTTTCGCGGCTGTACTAGGGCGGCGCGTGCAGCGCCGCCTGCTGTGCGCTGTCGCTTCGCCCCCTGTCAGTTGTACCTCTGGATCCTTGATTTGGACACCCGATTTTGACAAAACCACCCTCCAAGGTCAATGGCTATTTTTACAGGCTTTTAATCACCAATTAAATGGGATTTTGGGCTTCTTCTCTATCTCATGCCATGGACCTAGAAACATACAAGAGAGTCTTGGCCCAGAGGCTCTTCACTCTAGTTTTGATGATGATTAACTCATGTAGTTATAATTTACTAATAATCTTGTGATATTTAGTTTCAGATATTTGATCAAGATATTAGTAGGTGATTAGCTTCAACAAAGGTATTTTGGAGCTTTCACATGTTGATTCAAGGGCTCGAGCATCAAGATCGCATCTAATACTCGGTTGGAGTCAAGCTCGGTAGATCGTGTTTAGATCGAGTCGGCTTGGAGACAAGAAGACCTCGGTTTGTTTAGTTTAGATTGTTTAGATCTTATGTAAAGATTAGAAAGTGTTGATATGCTCAAGTTCACATACACACACAAGTTTAAAGTTTATTTGGTGTTGGTTTTTCGGTTTAACCGGTTTTGGATTTCTAGTCAAAACATAGATATAAATCTTTATATGTATATTGAATTCTATCCATATACAATATGCTTCAAAGTTGTTTCAATATCATGTTTTTTTATTTACATGTGTTTTGAAAAAATCGGATTTCCATTTCAAAGTTTGTTTTTTTGAAAAATACCGATTTTGTATTTAAGGCATATTTCAATATCACAAAATTGGCTCAAATAGTTTGTAATATATGTTGAATTTTAGTCACACATATTTGTATTTCAAAGATCTAATAAGAACTTATTTTGTGAAATTTATGTGATTTTATGGGATTTATTTGAAATTAAAAAGACAAGTTTTTATATCCTATAAAAAGAAATTAGCAGCAGAATATAACAATATACAAGAATTTACCCAACCACACAAAAGCAAGTGTGAACCTTTGCAATGCTAAAAATTTGACCTGCACACCAAAAAAATAAAGAAGAAAAGTTAATAAAAACGTGAAATCAAACCGTTCCCATCCCCGGCAATGGCGCCAAAATTTGATCGGGGGAAAACCGCGCATGAAAAGTGTACGTTTTAAAATCAAGAGTTAAAAGTGTGTGCTTTGGTTTCCTCGATACTTCCGTTATAGCATAGATGCTAAACGAGTCGAATCCACAGGGACGGGAAGCGACAGAAGTTTTACCGGTATGTCAACGTGTGTGTTAAATTTTCTTTAACGCTTTAAAGAATGAAAATAAAATAAAACAAAAAGAAAAGAGAAGAGTACGGTGAAACACGAAGAAGTGAGAACATAGAAGATAAGATATTTGTGATTTTTGATATATTTCTAAAATAAAGTAAAAAGAGAAAGAAAACTCATGGATACTAACTACTAATGGCTCTACTAACTATGCTAACCTCTTAGTGATAGTTGTGTCGCTTGTATCCTTGGCCATCACTAGTCCTTGGTTCAAGAGCGTTTCAAAGTATGACCCATAAGATAACTTTCATATTCAAACTCAACAAACAAGTGCAAGATACACTTAAACTATCAAAACTAAAAAGGAGCAAGCATGAAATAAAGTAATGTTAGCTTGTTAGAGAGTTAGGAAGTTAGAGCGTTAAAATCATCATCATTAGCCATCAATGGCTCTTGCAAGAGTAAGACCAAGTAGAGGCTATTAGATTCATGTGGATTATCAAGTAAGAAGTTAGTAAGTTAGTGGTTAGTAGTTAGTTGCTATAAGAGAAAATTAGTTAAACATGTAAAATGCGTTAGAGAGAAGAAAATAAGGAGAGATAAGAGAGAACCTTTCATAGATTATCACCTTCCATTACAAGCACTCTTGCTTTTTACCGATGTACCACTTTCTATCCTATTACAAGATCTACAAGAAATAAAAAATACAAAGGAGAAAGAAGAAGAATAACTAATCTAAACTACCCTAAAACTACAACATGGAGAAGAAAACCCTAACTCTGGATTTCTCCCAATGCAGAACACCAAGGGGTATTTTATAGGCATCAGGAGGAAAGAGGCCAGGAGGACAATCCCTGGCCCGAAGTACTGGCCAATGGCGCCAGTACTGCCGCAAAAATACGACAAAAGCTGCGTTTTCGCGGCTGTACTAGGGCGGCGCGTGCAGCGCCGCCTGCTGTGCGCTGTCGCTTCGCCCCCTGTCAGTTGTACCTCCTGGATCCTTGATTTGAACACCCGGTTTTGACAAAACCACCCTCCAAGGTCAATGGCTATTTTTACAGGCTTTTAATCACCAATTAAATGGGATTTTGGGCTTCTTCTCTATCTCATGCCATGGACCTAGAAACATACAAGAGAGTCTTGGCCCAGAGGCTCTTCACTCTAGTTTTGATGATGATTAACTCATGTAGTTATAATTTACTAATAATCTTGTGATATTTAGTTTCAGATATTTGATCAAGATATTAGTAGGTGATTAGCTTCAACAAAGGTATTTTGGAGCTTTCACATGTTGATTCAAGGGCTCGAGCATCAAGATCGCATCTAATACTCGGTTGGAGTCAAGCTCGGTGGATCGTGTTTAGATCGAGTCGGCTTGGAGACAAGAAGACCTCGGTTTGTTTAGTTTAGATTGTTTAGATCTTATGTAAAGATTAGAAAGTGTTGATATGCTCAAGTTCACATACACACACAAGTTTAAAGTTTATTTGGTGTTGGATTTTCGGTTTAACCGGTTTTGGATTTCTAGTCAAAACATAGATATAAATCTTTATATGTATATTGAATTCTATCCATATACAATATGCTTCAAAGTTGTTTCAATATCATGTTTTTTTATTTACATGTGTTTTGGAAAAATCAGATTTCCATTTCAAAGTTTGTTTTTTTGAAAAATACCGATTTTGTATTTAAGGCATATTTCAATATCACAAAATTGGCTCAAATAGTTTGTAATATGTGTTGAATTTTAGTCACACATATTTGTATTTCAAAGATCTAATAAGAACTTATTTTGTGAAATTTATGTGATTTTATGGGATTTATTTGAAATTAAAAAGACAAGTTTTTATATCCTATAAATCCCAGCCAGACACACGGGTGGTCGACCGGCTGGTCGACCGGACTAGTGGTCAGTCGACCAAAGCGGTCGACCGATGTGCACAAGGACGTGCACATGGCCAGCCAGCTTGGCCGGTCGATCGCGCGGTCGGCCGACTGAGAGCACCCCACTCTCGGGTGGGGGCCGGTCGACCGGGCGGTCGACCGTTGGCTAGGTCCGGTCGACCGGGCGGTCGACCGGAGGTACAACGTCAGAAAAATGACCGTTAGCCGGTCGACCGGGCGGTCGATCGGAAGGGCAATTTTGCCCTTTGCCAGACTGCCAACGTGCAGATTTGGAGAAGCTATAAATATGTCTTCTCTTGAATTGTTATGAACAAGTTTTTAGAGAGCAATTTTTTCCCACTTTACAAGTGTTTAACATCAAGTTTTTAAAAGAGTTTTGGGCTTAAATATTTGATCTTTATTTGTTTTAAAAAGGGTTGAAAAATTCAAAGAAAAATAGAGTCTTTGGGAATTGGTTTTTGATGATCTTCACTTCTATAGCTATTCTAGAAGTTTTCCCAAGAGTTTTTTTGTTTGTGAATTATTTTCTAAACTCTTTATTTTTCTCACACTTGAGCTATCATATCTATCCTATCTATTAGGATCTAGTTTTGTGGGAAAATTGGTTTGTGGTTGTTGATACCACCAAGTGTTGTAAACCTTATTTACTTTGTGATATCCCTCTAGTGAGAGGTGATTGTGGAGATTGTGTTTGGTTGTTGGTATCCCTCTAGTGAGAGGTGATTGTGGAGGAGTTTAGTTGTGTTGGTATCCCTCTAAGTGTAGAGGTGATTGATTGTTGGAGTGTTGGCTTTGAGCCTTGTCCCTCTAGTGAGAGGTGATTGTTGTGGCTTTGAGCCTTATCCCTCTTGTGTGAGGTTGATCTTGTTTGGCTAAGTGCCCATCCCTCTAAGTGTAGAGGTGATAGTTATTGTGTCTTGCCTCTTGTGTAGAGGTTGTATTGTTGGAGAGAGGAGTTGTGTACTCCCGATCTGTATTACCCAAAATCCTTAGTGGAGGTTCTCTGTGTTGGAAGTCCTGTGTGGACGACATAGTGAAAATCCTTCTGTGTGAAGGCAGAGACGTAGAGCAGTGGCTCGAACCTCAAAATATATCTAGTTGTTTGCTATTGATCCACTATCTCTAAACTCTCTCTCTTAAATTGTGCCTTACATTATTTCATATTGTTCATATCATACTTATATACTTGGTAGTATTTGTGTGCCATACTTGTGTTCAACCAAGAGAGCTTCAAATAGCACCTCAACTCTTATTTAGAGGAATTTAGAGGAGATAGTCTAGAGCTCTTCACCGGGAATTCGCTTACACTCTTTGGTTACACTAAGTGTGTTGCAATTTATTTTTAATTCTGCATCATTTGTCATTAGATTAGTATTACACCTATTCACCCTCCCTCTAGGTGTACTTTCAATTGGTATCAGAGCCTACGCTCCTGATATTAGGTTTAACCACTTAGGAGTGAGATCTTGATTAGCTAATCTATTTCCATTTGCACACATACTTGTTTACACACACTCATGGATTACCTTGCCTCTCCTATGTCTGATGTTTCTAACATCGATATATGGAAGCATAGGATGAGAATGTACCTAAAAACCCTAGGATTGCATGTTTTCCTTGCCTCTACCAAGAAATCTTATCTTGGTAATAGCAAGCATATACAGGCCAATGCACAAGCCCTAGAGGCACTTAGAAGCACTTTAAGTAAAGAATATTTGTGTATAGTTTCTCATTGTGATTCTGTCATTGCAGTGTGGAACACCTTGACCTCTCTAAAGCTTCAAACACCAAACATTGTGGAGAAGGAATCTAGTGAGGATGAATCCGAACAATATTGCTACATGGTCCAAGGGAATAACTCCCTTGAGGTAAATTTAGAAACTCAACTAGATGATAGTGCTAGTTCTTTAGGTGATGATCATATTGACGCTGATGCATTAAATGAAGAACTATCTATTGTTTGTGAAAAATTATCAGAAAATTACCAACATTTGAAAAAAGAAAAGCTTTAAACTAAAAGAAGAAAATAAGGATTTGTTTTCAAAACTTGATTTGGCTTTGCAAAAAAAAGTTAAAATTTTCAATGAAAGGGACTCATTGAAATCCCAACTTGATCTTGCCCTAAATGAAAACAAAATCTTAAAAAATAAAAATGATTATGATGAAGTTTTGAAGAAAAATGAAGTTCTATCTTCAAAACTTATTTTTATTTTAAAAGAAAATGATTCTTTGAAAAATAAAGTTATTTCTATTTCAAAGGAATTGGATTTAATTTCTAAGAAAAATATTTCTTTGAAAAATGATTTAGATACTCATATTTGCCATGCTAGTGTATCTTCACCATCTAGTGTACCTATTGCATGCTCCACCTCTTCTACTATTATTGAAAATAATATATGTATGTTAAAGAAGAGTGTTGGTTGTTTGGGCTCCACTTTTAGCCATGTGCCATGAACCACACACGGTTGGAATCCATATTTCGGAAGAAACATGCTCCTCCTATGCATGCACACAAACCACGACATACACATACTTCTCATGTTCATACACATAACACCATGTATGCTTATATGTACACTTGTACACATTGTGGACGTAACAGTCACCTTGGAAAATTTTGCTTTGATAGAATTAATGATTCAAATTTTGTAAATAGATTTATTTGGGTTAGGAAAGGTGCTAACCCCCATGGACCCAATAGATTATGGGTACCAAAAGCCACTCCTATTCTATTTGATGTAGGCGTGGGCTCTCACATGACGTGAGAGGCGTTGGTGCCTTGAGGTGAATGCGTTCCGAGCTAAACCATGACACTTTTGGATGCATCACTTTCAAGAGGTGTTTGGTGGGAGGACCACCATGATTTGGAGATCTAGAAATTAGCCCTAATGGTTTTGGTAACTATCTCTATCTCCCATTTAGTTTTCATTTTTTTTCATATTGTTGATTTTTAGCATGTTTTGATGTTTTATGATTATTATGTTAAATGCCATGATAATTAGACTTATAATATATATGATTAGTATTTGAGATACACCCATGTTTATATGGACTAATACTTTTGTGGTCTCACTTTAGTTTAACTATTGTGTATATCCTTATTTTAAGACATGTGCATTTATATAATGATCATATTGGTTTATATTTTGTTTTTGTGCTTCATGTTTTGATTACATGTTTAAATGTAACCTTCATTAAAACTTTTGTATATACTTGTACAACTAGTGAGCCACAAATTGACTATTATATGTTTGTGCTTAAATTGCTCATTTGTACCCATTAGATGTACTAGTATAGCCTAGTTTTGATGATTCATGCATTTCAAACTTGTACTCCCATTTTGTACATGTTTTCATATGTTTAACTTCATGTATATGTTAAATTGTTTAAAACTTTGGATATACATGTATACCCTTGAGTCATTTGCTTTTCATGCAAATTTTTATTATAGACTCATTTGTGTTTAGATATGTGTATGTATACTTTTAGATTTAGACAAAACATACATATGCCTTAGAGTTAGTATTATTTTGTGAAAATTAAATCTTCATGATGTTCATGTTTATTAAGGAATTTCTTTGAGCTTTATTGCCTATTCCCATGATTTTGCTTTCAACATCATTCTTGTACACTCACATCACTTGATATTTTCTCATGACTTTATTTTCATGAGTATTATATGTGCTTTATAGACTTTGAGTGTCAATTGTTGAGAGATTTTCATGTTTTCATGGATATACCTTTGTTTTATTCCTTGCTTGAAGGATTTCGTACTGGTTTTCAAGATTATCATAAAAACTAGTTACGTATTTCTTTATTTTGGAAGTGTTTTTCAATTATGCTAAAATTATTCTCAAACTTATTTTTGAAAACCCCTTCCATCGAAGGGCGGACGGATGGGCGACCATGCCTTGTGAGCCTAATTAAAAATCTTTTTAACATGTGTATAAAAGGGAGGTATTATGAGTTATACACTTGATCCTCATTGTATTTTCAATTGGTATCTCAATTGATATTTTCATGTTTGTATACTCATATTTTATTTTTCTATATATGTATGCTTTAAACTTCAAATAGTATCAATTTCGATTGGTATTTACATTTTCATACATATATATGTGATTTGATTGTGCTTACTATATCTTTACATCTTAAAGCACAAATTATGTTTATGCTAAGCTTAATTTACTCCTTAATGTCAATTATTATTCAATTGGTATCTTATACAAGCTTATGCATTATTTATATTGGTATTTCATAAAGGGGGAGAAAATTCATGTTTTATCTTTCAAATTGGTATCTTTCAATAGATTTCATTTTCAATTGATATCTTACTCCCATTCTTTATGATGAAAAATACTTTGTTTTGGCATATGCTAATATTTTTAATATTGGTATCATGTTTCATTTTAAATTAGTATCTATATTGATATGAGTTATGCTTACCTAAATCAATTTGGTTTTTAGTTTCAATTGATATCAAAAACTTACAAAACATTTTTCTTGGTATCAAGTTACTTTGAAATTGATTGTTAATTTCAATTGGTATCAAAATTTCCTATATATATATATATATATATATATATATATATATATATATATATATATATATATATATATATATATATATATATATAGCTTTCAATTGGTATCAAAAACATACAATGTGTCATTTTCTATTGGTATCAAAATTTACAAGACTTTTTAAATTGGTATCAAGATATTTTCACATTGGTATCTTTTAGTATCTTAAAATTTTTATTTACTTTCAATTGGTATCTTCAAAATGTTTTGTTTATTTTCAATTGGTATCGTAAATTGGTATCATGATATTTCGATGTATACCTTCATCCTAAATTGATATATTTTTCAATTGGTATCATAATGTTTTGATTTGTATTGCTTATATGTAAGGGAAGCTTAACATCTTCTCTATATATAGATTCATGTTGAGTGTATTTCATATTGAAGTGATTGACTTTTCTTTGATATGTAGTACACGTGTGTAGTAGGAACTTCACATCTCCTTTTATACATTACATATTATGCTTTATGTGGTTAGGGTTTAGTCAGCTCTTTTCATATAAATGCATGTATGCAAGGGGAATTAACTTAACGTCTCTCCTCTTCATGAATATATATCGCATATATATCTTTATTGTTTGATTTATTTTCACCCCTTTGTTGATGATTGACAAAAAGGGGGAGAGAAATTCGAAGAATGATTTTGAGTTTATATGCATGTTTACTTACAATTGATATCACATATGCATATTTATTTTTACAATTGGTATCGAGCATATATGTGTTATGCATGTTTGTGTTGAGAATTCATTACATATCTTTATGTTTATTGCTATGCATGAGTTAAGGGGAGCTTTTATGAAGCTTAACTTTAATCTATGCATATATAACTCCATGAGTTTTATCATCATCAAAAAGGGGAGATTGTTAGCCCAGAGGCCCTTCACTCTAGTTTTGATGATGATTAACTCATGTAGTTATAGTTTACTAATAATCTTGTGGTATTTAGTTTCAGATATTTGATCAAGATATTAGTAGGTGATTAGCATCATCAAAGGTATTTTGGAGCTTTCACATGTTGATTCAAGAGCTCGAGCATCAAGATCGCATCTAGTACTGGTTGGAGTCAAGCTCAGTGGATCGTGTTTGGATCGAGTCGGCTTGGAGATAAGAAGACCTCGGTTTGTTTAGTTTAGATTGTTTAGATCTTATGTAAAGATTAGATAGTGTTGATATGCTCAAGTTCACATACACACACAAGTTTAAAGTTTATTTGGTGTTGGTTTTTCGGTTTAACCGGTTTTGGATTTCTAGTCAAAACATAGATATAAATCTTTATATGTATACTGAATTCTATCCATATACAATACGTTTCAAAGTTGTTTCAATATCATGTTTTTTTATTTACATGTGTTTTGAAAAAATCGGATTTCCATTTCAAAGTTTGGTTTTTTGAAAAATACCGATTTTGTATTTAAGGCATATTTCAATATCACAAAATTGGCTCAAATAGTTTGTAATATGTGTTCAATTTTAGTCACACATATTTGTATTTCAAAGATCTAATAAGAACTTATTTTGTGAAATTTATGTGATTTTATGGAATTTATTTGAAATTAAAAAGACAAGTTTTTATATCCTATAAATCCCAGCCAGACACACGGGCGGTCGACCGCTGGTCGACCGGACCAGTGGTCAGTCGACCAAAGCGGTCGACCGATGTGCACGAGGACGTGCACATGGCCAGCCAGCTTGGCCAGTCGACCGCACGGTCGACCGACTGAGAGCACCCCACTCTCGGGTGGGGGCCGGTCGACCGGGCGGTCGACCGTTGGCTAAGGCCGGTCGACCGGGCGGTCAACAAGAGGTACAACGGTCAGAAAAATGACCGTTAGCCAGTCGACCAGGCGGTCAACCGGAAGGGCAATTTTGCCCTTTGTCAGACTGCCAACGGGCAGATTTGGAGAGGCTATAAATATGCCTTCTCTTGAGTTGTTTTAAATAACTTTTTAGAGAGCAATTTTTTTCACCTTTACAAGTGTTTAACAGCAAGTTTTTAAAAGAGTTTTGGGCTTAAAGATTTGATCTTTGTTTGTTTTAAAAAGGGTTGGAAAATTCAAAGAAAAATAGAGTCTTTGGGAATTAGTTTTTGATCTTCATTTCTATAGCTATTCTAGAAGTTTTCCCAAGAGTTTTTTCTTTATGAATTGTTTTCCAAACTCTTTGTTTTTCTCACACTTGAGGTATCATATCTATCCTATCAATTAGGATCTGTTTTTGTGGGAAAATTGGTTTGTGGCTGTTGATACCACCAAGAGTTGTAAACCTTCTTTACTTTGTGATATCCCTCTAGTGAGAGGTGATTGTGGAGGTTGTGTTTGGTTGTTGGTATCCCTCTAGTGAGATGTGATTGTGGAGGAGTTTGGTTGTGTTGGTATCCCTCTAAGTGTAGAGGTAATTGATTGTTAGAGTGTTAGCTTTGAGCCTTGTCCCTCTAGTGAGAGGTGATTATTGTGGAGTTGTGGCTTTGAGTCTTATCCCTCTTGTGTGAGGTTGATCTTGTTTGGCTAAGTGCCCATCCCACTAAGTGTAGAGGTGATAGTTATTGTGTCTTGCCTCTTGTGTAGAGGTTGTATTGTTGGGAAGAGGAGTTGTGTACTCCCGGTTTGTATTACCCAAATCCTCAGTAGAGGTTCCCTGTGTGGGAAGTCCTGTGTGGACGATATAGTAGAAATCCTTCTGTATGAAGGCAGGGACGTAGAGCAGTGGCTCGAATCTCGAAACATATCTAGTTGTTTGCGATTGATCCACTATCTCTAAACTCTCTTTTATATTGTGTCTTACATTATTTCATATTGTTCATATCATACTTATATGCTTGGTAGTATTTGTGTGCCATACTTGTGTTCAACTAAGAGAGCTTCAAATTGCACCTCAACTCTTATTTAGAGGAATTTAGAGGAGATAGTCCAGAGCCCTTCACCGGAATTCGGCTACACTCTTTGGTTACACTAAGTGTAGTGCAATTTATTTTTAATTCAGCATCATTTGTCATTAAATTAGCCTTACACCTATTCACTCCCTCTAGGTGTACTTTCAGAGAGGTATTATTAACAGAATTTAATATTAAATAAATGTGAAGATATGATATGAAATATGCAATTTTAGAGACTAATCAAGCAGCTAGGTGCATATTCAAAGGATCTTAGGAACCTGAGAGAGTCAGTCCAGTTGCTGATGCTCAACAGGTGTCAGAGGACCACCGCGTTAATCAGAAGCGAAAAGAAAATGAAGAGCAAGTAACCGAGTGCACCCGTCATATTGATAATTCTAGGGTTAGCTATCAGAGCTTGATCGACGACATCCATCAATCAAAAATTGTTTTCAAAACTATGGAGGATGTCATTGCAAGTGTTCGCGTGGCAATCGCTAAAGCGCAAGCCTTAATTTCAGATTATGAACTGAAGCTTGCAAATGAGAAGAGAAAGGTGGAGGAGCTTGAACCAACAGACATCGGGTGCAGAAGGAGCTTAATGATCATTCTTCTAAACTAGAAGCTCTTCGGATAAAACTGGCTTCAAAGAAATTTTTTGTCCGAGGAGGAGCTGAGGGCTCAGGCTCTGGCTGAGGTCGATAAAGCACGCCAGAGGAATATCCAGCACCTTAAGGACCAAAATAAAGTTTCTCACTGAGCGAGGTTAACTTTTGTTTCCTCTTTTTTTGTAACACTCCATCTTATGAATAAGAGAGTATTTGTATCACTTTTACAATTTTGCTCATGAATAATAAAAGTGATAATTTTGCCTTCATTTTGTCTTTATTTTCTTTTTGTGTTTGAAAATCAGACAAACCAAAACAATTTAAATTTAATTGCTAGAGGTGACGATTAATGTAGCAACTAAAAGTTTGATAATTTCATTAGAGAATTTGAGAAGGTTATTGTCAGAGCTATGATTTTTAACTTGACAGGGATTGAATTCGTGATTTGAATGAATTTTGTGGACTTGTTGTGAGTTTGATCCACTAGAGATTTATAAAAATTTTTGCCATTAGAAGTATAATATTAACATGACAGGTTGAATTTGTAATTTGAGCAAATTAAATTGTCAGAGATGCGATATTAACTTGACAAGGATATGTGCTACAGGTATAATATTAACTTAGCAGTAAGAAAATTTTGTTTTCATTGAGAAAACTAAGAAAATCACTGTCATAGGTTTAGTGCTAACTTGATAGCAGGAGGAATGCTAGAAGTATGATATTAACTTAGCATCGAACATCTCGATTTTGATGAGAAAGCTCGAGATCATTGTCATAGGTATAGTATTTAACTTAACAATGAAATGGATGTTGGAGGTGTGATATTTAACTTAGCATCGAACATCTCGTTTTCATTAGAAAAATCAAGAAAATCACTGTCATAGATATAATATTAACTTAATAGGGATTTATATTGTGATATGAGCAGTTTTGATCAGAGGTGTGATATTAACTTAACCGAGAATTTTTGCGATTTGAGCAATTTAATGGACTCATCATTCTATTGAAGATAATTAACAAGTTGAAATTTTATCCGCTGGGAAAATTGAGAAGAATCACTGTTAGAGATATAATGTTAACCTAACAAAAGGGTACACCAGAGGTATAATGTTAAAATGACAGGTTCTATCCATGATTATTTTGTTGGAGAAACATTTACAACTTTTTGTGGTCTCACCATTCCATGGATGGGAATTGATGAAGGGTTTTGGAAGGGAAGGTGGGATCAGGTCCCTCAGGGTTTTTAGTAAACCCGCAGCTATCAATGAATTTGGTATGCCTTTACCACCTACCGTTTGAGTTGGGCTAGCCATGCTATTCCCCTTAGCATGATAAGTTGTCGAGAATTTTTCGTTGGGCTTAAATGCCAACTGTTTCCTCTATCCTTCAGCCGTCGGAGGCGTTGGATGTAGTGTAGTGTGCCTCCTGAAAATAAACTAGGGGCCATAGAGGTAGATAGGAATTCCGCGGGGGTTTTGTCTGGAGATTAGCCTCCTCGTGGAGTCCTCTTTAATCCTGATTTAGTTGCCACATTTTGATATGAATGTGAAAACAATATAAAGGTTTCTGCAAAGATGTGTCACGAACCTTCTTCAATGAGTTTGGCTTGATAAGCCATCAGATAAACTCATTTGATCCTCCATAAGAGTCGATCGATCACCACATCTTAATATGAATGTGAATACAATGGAAAGATTCTGCAAGGATGCGTCACGAACCTTCTTCAATAAGTTTGGCTTAATAAGCCATCAGATAAACTCATTCGATCCTCCATGAGAGTCGGTCGATCACCACATCTTGATATGAATGTGGAAACAATGAAAAAGTTCTGTAAAGATGCATCACAAACCTTTTTCAATGAGTTTGGCTTGATAAGCCATCAGATAAACTCATTTGATCCTCCATAGAGTCGATCGATCATCACATCTTGATATTAATGTGAAAACACTAAAAAGATTCTGCAAAGATATATCACGAATCCTCTTCAATGAGTTTGGTTTAATTAGCCATCAGATAAACTCATTTGATCCTCCATGAGATACGATCGATCACCATATCTTGATATGAATGTGGCCTCAAGGCTTTAGATGACAAACGTCTACAAGCTCAACAGCAAATCGGGTTTTATCAAGCTCGAATTTCTAGAGCATTCAACACGAAAGTTAAGGAATGGACTTTCAAGAAAGGCGACCTTGTCTTGGCTGACAAGAGGCCAATGGATTGACGCACAAGACGAAATAAAATTTCAACCCAAATGGGAAGGACCACTTGTGATAGAGTTACTCAAATGGAGCATATCGCCTGATAAATCCAAAAGGCAATATAATTATGATGCCGATTAATGGCAAATTCTTGAAGAAATACTACTCTTGATCATGTTAACATTAAACCTCAAATCGTTAGGTCAATTATATATGACGCTTGCATCGAATGCATTCCCCTACAATGGAATTCTCAATTGACAACTATGTTCTGCTCAACACGAGCATAATAGTCCTCATTGATCAATAGCTAGTTGACTATGTTCTGCTTGATACGAGCATAGTAGTCCTCACTGATCAACAATTGTCCGGCTATGTTCTACTCAACACGAGTATAGTAGTCCTCATTGATCAGCAGTTGTCCGGCTATGTTCTGCTCAACACGAACAAAATAGTTCTCATTGATCAATAGTTGTCCGGCTATGTTTTGCTCAACACGAGCATAATAGTTCTTATTGATTAACGACTATTTGGCGACAAATGGGACCAGCGTCGATGACAAAACATTGCTGGAATTCTAATCGGCACATGAAAAGCTGGTTAAGAGTTTTAATCGGCACATAAGAAGCTGGTTAAGAAGAATGATCAGGAGAATGGTGCATGAGAATACAATCCAATCCTCAATAGAATTAAGCTAATAAAGACAAGCTAACTGGGTATTAGTTTTTTCACTCTTCTTCAGAGGCTATCAAAATTCAACCCCCTCAACGGCTAAGGATAGAGAAAAGTATTGCTTTTTAAGTCCAATAAAAATTCTCGATAACACATCATGCTGAGGGGAATAGCATGGCTAGCTCAACTCAAACGGTAATTGGTAGAGGCATATCAAATTCGTTGAAGTTGAGGGTTTGCTAAAAATTCTAAGAGATTTGATCCCGCCTTCACCTCCAAAATTCCTTACCAATTCTCTTCCATAGAATGGTAGTACCACAAAAATACCTGTATCCATTTCCTCGGTGAAATGAGCACAGACTTGTCACGTAAATCTCTGACAAGCCATTTTCCTCGATCCTAAGTGGACTCAATCAAGTTAACATTAAATCTCTGACGATAAAATTTCACTGAATACCCACTCAAAATCTCTCCGTTGTTATGTTAACATTACACCCCTAATGGCAAACCTCTCATGCCCTTAGAAAATCAATGTTTGTCACACCTCTGACAATTCATTCTATTTTTCATCAAAATCCCCTTGCAGTTCCCTCCCATGGAGTGATAGGTCCACAAACCCAATCACTGTTATGTTAACACCACACATCTAATAGTGAAAAGTTTTAATACTCCCCAGCGAGTATGAACTTTCACTTGTCGACTCCCTTATATGGAATCACAAGTTCTCAAAATTGTCAAGTTAACACTACACTTCTGGCAATCCAAACTTCACTTGTCAATTCTGCTCAATAGAATGGCAAGTCCTCAAAATTGCTCATATCGCAAATCAACTCTTGTCATGTTGACAGTACACTTATGACAAATTACTGTTAAGTTTAATATCACACCACTAACAGTGATCACATTACTGTCAAGTTCAACATTAAACTTCTGACAGTCACTTCTCTCAGGCTTCTATATCGAAGCTGAGACGAGCGATGCTAAGTTTAACATCAAACCTCTAGCATCCGATTTATTGTTAAGTTTAACAGTACACCTATAACAATGACTTTCCCTCGAGCTTCTGCATCGAGGCCTAGATGATCAATGCAAAGTTAACATTACACCTTTAGCTCACGTTCTTGTCAAGTTAATATCATACCTCTGACAAGATTCAATCAAATCCGTTAAGTTAATATCATACCTCTGACAGTAAAAAAAATACTCAGATCCCTAATGGGTCTAGTCTCACTTGTTATTCTCTTCAATAGAATGGCAGGTCCACTTAAAATCGCTGTTATGTTAATATCACACCTTTAACCGTGTTTCTCAAATCCCCAACCGAGTCTTAATTATGTTAATACTAAACCTCTGATGATAGACTCAATCACAATTCCCTGCGGAGTGAAAACTTTACTTGTTATTCTCTTTCATAGAATAACGAGTCCACCAGACTTGTTCAATTACAAGTCTAGTTTTCACCGTCAAGTTGACATTACATCTCTGGCGGTAATTCATTCAAAATCCTTAATGGATTTTTCCATACTTGTCATTCTTATCCATAGAATGACAAGTCCATAAAACCTATTCTATTTCTATCAAGTTAATACACACTCTGACAGCAACTCTATCAGATTCCTTCGTGGAACTGACTAACTCTTTAATTTCTATGTAAATCATTACCTCTAGCAATTAATCACTATCATTTTAGTTTGTCGATATTCTCATACACAAAAGGAAATGGAGACGAGACAAAAATTGTAATTGCTTGTATTATTCATAATGATAAAAGCAATACAAAGACTCTCCTTCTAATCTACAGAGAGTTTAAAAAAAAAGAGGTACAAAAGGGGCTAATCTCGCTCAGTAAGAGAGTAAATCTGATCCCGGAGGCGCTGAATCTTATGTTGGCATGTTCTCTCAACTTTCACCTAAGCTTGAACTCTCAATTCTTCTTCTGACAGGAATTTCTTCCTAGCAAGTTGTGCTTGAAGAGATTCCAACTTGAAAGAATGAGCAGTGAGATCTTATTGAACCTGCTTTTTGGCGACCTCTAGCTCCTTCAGCTTTTTCTTGGCAGCGGTAAGTTTCTGCTCATTAACATGAATCAAGGCTTGCGCCTTAGCAATTGCTTCATGAACATTGGTTATGACTTGCTCTGCATTCTTGGTGTTGGCCTCAGATTTTCTAGAGTCATCAATCAATCTCTGGTAGCTGGACTAGAATTCCTTGAAGTTACGGGCCTCCTCAGTTATTTGCTCATCGATCTCCTTCCGTTCGCGTTCTTAAGCAGTGAGGAGCTTGTTTAGCGTCAGTCGGGCCTCATCCACCGGATTAGCATTTTTCAGGGTCCTCAATTCCTTCAAGTATATCCCCAGTTGTTCGACTAGTGTCAGATATGCCTTATCCTGATCTGAACATCCACTATGACGAATATTTTTGATTTGATTTTCAAAGAGCATTCAGGTAAACTCGAAAGAACTCCCAAAACGAACCAACTCGATGCAAGACTTCATGAAAATGAAGAATTACTGCACCATCTGATGAGCCAATTCTCCATGATGTCCATGGCTAGAGCTAACTCTGTCAACGCACTTTCGGACCCATTTTTGAAATTGTGTGAATGATATTCGTAGGGGCAGGAAGCCATTTCACTTAGCGCAGGAACAAGACCACCAGTAGGTTCCTTCAATGCTAAAGTTGTGACCGACACCTCTGGGATTGTAACTGTGGCAGCCTTTGGAATGACGACTGCAGAAAAAGATTTCACAATACTTGGTTCATCCGTTGAAGTATGAAGTGTATTGTCTCCTGCGTCAGTGCTTGCCATAGGCTCTTCCACTTGAGGCACCCCAGTACTCTCTGCAATTATAGTGACCATGTTAGCAATATCAATGAGAATGAGAGTATATAGGGAATTTTTATTCTTTTACCAAGGTGAGGATCCAAAAATGGTAAATCCTTTGGTAAGCTGCTTTGGGATGAGGGTTCCCCGATCATGGTGGTTGTACCCTCAGGGATTGTGCCAGTAGTAAGAACTTCAAGGCCCTCTGACTGGACCAGTTCCTCAATCATCTCCTTAATGTGAGTGGAGGTTACAACTCCAACACCCGTGATAGCACCTACAAATAACAGTCAAACGAGCATTAAAACAATGTTCATATGAAGAAGAGAACAAGTGGGATAGAAGAAATACCCTCAATAGTGGCAATTCTTTCCAATGGAAGAATTGTCTCCGGAACATCTACCTGCATCTTCTCCTCGAAAATGTGCAAATATTTACTAGTGTCAGGAGAAGCGGGTTGATCATCGAAGTTGTATTCGTCTCCTAAATAATCAACATGTACCTTGGATGACGAAGATGACACTTGAATGAAGGAGGCCTCGATGGTTGGGGCTTTACCACTGAGAAGTCCAGTGGTGGGACTGGGCTTCGAAACCCGTGGAGTCGACATCAAGATACTGGGAAAGCCCGGTTGTTGCACCTCCACCCTTTCTTCTTGAGCTAAGAGAACTTCCAGCTGAGTTGAAACTCCCGGTTGAGTTTCGATTTCAACTTCAGCCCTCTCCGTCACTTCTGCGGTCGGCGGTTTTGCAACTATAGCCCCTTTAGCCACCACAGACTATCCTGCAGGTTCTACTTCCACCAGGACTGTAGGGCCTCTGCTGAGCAAACCTCGGGAACGTAGAGCTGGGCTATCTCCTCTTTTTTTTTTTCTTCTTCTTCCTGCTCCTCTGTACGAAGGGGTTTATCCTAGACACTTGTGCTGAAGCTGCAGCCTCAGACCCTTTTCTCGTCTTCTTTCAGCTTGCTCACTTTCAAAAGCAAAAGCCGGAGGGCGCTTAGGCACAGCTTGCTGAGTCTTTCTAGTGGGCTGCTCCTAAGCAGCTCCTACTCCAAACTCCGACCCTGGAGCTGCTTCTGTTCAGCTAGTCTCCCTCTCGGCCTCCTGATACTCAGTCATCCCTTGCATCCGGCAACCCTTGACCCACCAAAGCCAAGGCTTGTATAAAAAATAGGCGTCTTATGAGAAAGGGTGAAGACAGCTCCAGTTCCTCCAGCTACATTGTAATACCATGCTCGGGTACCTTCAAACAAACTCCCACAGAAGTGAAGATATGGGTTGGGGTTGCCGACATACAATTGATCGTAATCAAACTGCCTGGCGAATCAACAAGGCATGTAAGGTGCGATCGTGCAAGAGTTTCCTTGGCAAAAAATCAAATATCCAGGTCGAATATTGATTAACAACAGAAGACGCCAGAAGATAATCAGGTGAATCTGTCCGGGCCAGCGAGGTCTGAAAACTTATCCCCGTAGGATGCGTTGTGGATCTCAGAGAAGCATCTGCCAAGATGGTAGTTTGTCCAGTTCAAAATAGTCTTTCAAATGAAGAACATGAAGTTGTGAATCTAGTTAGTGTTCTCCAGCCATTGCACGAAGGGTATAAAATCTTCTGATGCAAAGATTGTGGTCATCAATGATGGGCAATGCATCATGTACCAAGCCATTAAATAAGCGTATGGAAGCTCGACCCTTGGACTGGGAGTCTTAACTAGGGGATGACCATTGGAATCCTTGATTGGGTTGCCCTCCACATCCACGATTGTATCCACTTGACAAAAGCTCTTCGTCAGTGCCCGCAACCCGCTCTAAATCTCAACCACCATTGCTAGAAGGAGGGCAATGGACTTCCCATAAGCAAGTATGACCACTGGATACACCACATCAGTGACAACCACTTCATGGGAAAGTGTTGGAACTACACATCGCTTCAACCAAAGCATAAGAAACCCGCCATTAGAGCTCTATAAGATATTGGGATCTTAGCTTGGTGATGGAAACTTTTGAATATCACATTCGGTTTGAAAGTGTCTTCGTTAGATTCTATGGTGTAAGAACTGGTGGATGCACTGATCCTTTCAGCTACTTCTTCATTGGTGTTAGGAGCCTGGGCCAGCCTTATTCACCTCGGGGAATAGATAATTTGCCCACGATATCTATTTAACTCCCCCACTTCTCCTTTCAGTCACTTTTCCACACATATGAAAGTGGCATAGTACTTCCTAGTAAGTTTCATATACCAGAGGATCGCTCTTCTTCAGTAGATACAGTTTCCTCTATCGATGGGACATATTCTTCATAGGGGCATCTCCAATTACAAGCCCTAAGACTTCATACATCTCATGAAGGGCAAGCCTCATTTCTCTGATGGGAGTGAAGAACGTGCAAGTCTCTGGATTGTACCGCTTCAGGACAGCGTAAAAGTGTTGGTTGCTCTGTGGAATACCATACTGGACAGCCCTAACAGTCTCCTATAATCCTGTTTGCAGTAAAAGGTCTTCAAACTCTACGAGAGCGAACCCTACCAATCTGCCCCACTACAACTTGTCAGTAGAGTGAATCCACCCAATCGTACGAAATTCTGGAGGAAAATCACCCCTCACGTTCAAGAATTATTTGATAAAGGTGGCGGCTAGTTGTGGAGTCTTCCCTCTCGGGTATTCGGCTCTAACCAATCTAGGCTGCAACCCAAACACGTCCCTCCCATGACCGATTGTGTAGACGTCGTGGACACCTATCTTGCTCAGGGAAACTCTGAAGATTGGCTTAACCAGCTCCCAATCCATCATCCGACGTACGGACATATGCTGCAGATATGCTAGTGGATACATCCGCTTCATGTTCGGGAGAAAGAATCTCATGTTACCAACTTGACAGAGCCACTTGTAATCTCCATCATAAAGAATCACTTCATCCTCCTCAACCGAGTCACCAAAGAAGAAGTCAGGCTTTCTTAATAGTGCACGGTAATCTGATTTGAACTTACCATCTGAAATAATTTCCCAGAGAGTAAGCATACTGGCATGCTGACCCGGCTCCGTCACTCTCTTGACTTGTTAGCAATATCGGAGTAGTCTTCTGAAGAACGAAAACCATATTCTAGTCAGCACCACTGATACATCCAAAGTGACATTTCTTGGGCAACAGATTTGAGGAGCATCGCACTGCAAAAAAGGCAACACAACAGTCAGCGATTATGAAAAAAACTTGAAAATTATCAAGTGTAGAAGCTCAGACGCGAGGTTCACATCAGACCCACGTCTAATGACTGAGACATGGAGCTCAGTGAGACCCGCGTCAAACCTTAGAGACGCGAGGTACACATGAAGTCCGCGTCTGAACTGCACAACTTAGAAATTTTTTTAAGTGTTGGAATCAGACGCGAGACTCAGTGAATCCATGTCAAACCTCAGAGACGCGAGGTTCACATAAAGTCCGCGTCTGAACTTTACAACTTAAAAATTTCTCTAAGTGTTGGAATCAGACGCGAGACTCAGTGAAATCTACGTCAAACCTCAAAAACGCGAGGTTCACATGAAGTCCATGTCTGAATTTTGCCACCTAAAAAATTTTCTAAGTGTCGCAATCAAATGCAAGGCTCAGTGAAACCCGCGTTCAATAGACAGATGCAATCTCAGGCTAACGAAACAAAGACGTGAAGGTCATCGGACACATGTCTTGCCTATCAATACAAGAGTTGTGTTTGTGAATGAAATGCGGGCATGAGTCTCGCATTGGCGGTTCAACCTCAAAACGTAGATTAAGAGTTAAGACAATTCTTTGAGTTCTTTAATTGCAAAAGCCAGTCCTTATTACCTGAAATGAGGGCTTCCTGCATGGAGGAACCTCCTATTTGAACCTCTAGAATAACAGCGCTCGAGGAAGAAGTCATAGGCTTGGTCTTTGGGGCCATTTTAAAGGCAAATTCTTTGAAGAAGATGGAAACAAGGAAGAAAAAGCTCGAAGCTTTTCTTAAGTTCTTAAACTCTGGACGTAGAGTTCAACGAGGAAGAAAGAGTTTGATAATGACTATTGAAAGACCACTGTCTTTTTATAGGCACACTGATCAACCGAGATACGGGCCCGTATCTCGAGATCGATCAACGCCAGACACATGACAACGCACCCAGAATGCAGGTCTCACGTTGAGCCGCGTCTCTTAAGAATTTCTGGTTCGCGTCTCTTCAACAAAGTGAGAGCTGCGTCTCCACTTCAATATTCGTGTCTCTTCTGTAGGCACCTATAGGGGTGAATAGGTGACAAGCTAATCTAATGATAACTAATACGGAATTAAAAACTATTTAAGTTAACTAAAAACTATTATGTAAAACACATCAAGTATAACACAAGAGTGTAGCCGAATTCCCGGTGAAGGGCTCTGGACTATCTCCTCAATATTCCTCTAAATTAAGAGTTAAGGTGCCGCTATGACTCTCTTGGTTGAATACAAGTGCGAGCAAACAATCCCAAGCATATAAAAATAGAGCACAAGATATATCAAGCATATAAAGAGATAAGCAATGTCAGCATGCAAGATATAACACAAGTGAGAGATAGAGAGAGCAATCGCAAACACGGGAGATTTATTTTGAGATTCGAGCACCCTTGCTCTACGTCCCCGCCTTTAAGACTATGAAGGATTTCCACTAAAAACGATCCCACCGGATCACTCGGTGCCGCAACACCTATAAGGAGTTCACACTAGAACTCTTGGACTCACTAGTCCCTCTCTTGTTCTCGCAAGAACAACACACGCAGGCACACTAGCTTGCTGAGACCGCATCTCTACACCGAGCTCCCACAAGAACTTGAAACAACACGAACCCGCAAGTTCGCCTCCTCAAATACAAGATGAACACTTTGGTGATCTCAACACTTTGATCACCTAAAAAAACTCTCAGAACAAAGATCTCTAAAGGATTGATATAGAAATGGATAGCTCAAGTGTGTGTGAGAAAAATTAGGATAGAGATGTGGTGAAAAACTCAAGAAATCACTTTTGAAAACACTCTTGAAAACTCTCCTTTTGGTATCGAAGTTTTAGCTCAAAACAAAATGGAGAAAACCACTAAGATAGGTAGAAAAAACTAGCTCAAAGACTCTCTTCAAATCTTGTAGAAAACAGCCCAAGGGAACCCATTTTGTAGGCTCCCTAGTCGTTGCAGGCCAACTCAGCAGAAAAGTCTGCTGTCAGTCGACCGGCGGTCGACCGGCCAACGGTCAAATTTTTGACCATTGCAGCCTGTCGGTCGACTGCCCGGTCGACGGTTCCTGGGCTTAGACCTACCGGTCGACCGCCTGGTCGACCGGGCCAGATCCAAAGAGCAGAGCTCTCTGGACCGTGGATCGCCCGGTCGACCGGCCCACTAACCAAATGGCCGTGCACATTTTAGGCACATCGGTCTACCGCCCGGTCGACTAACTTTTGGTTGGGTCGACCGTCTGACCGGCAGAAGGCCAGGTCTGAAATCTTTTTGGGATTAAAACTTGGTCTTTTTAATTCAAATAAAATCCCATAAAATCATATAAAATCTACAAAAATAAGTTCATTGAAATACTTTGATGTACAAACATATGTGATCAAAAATCAATACATATTACAAACATTTTGAACTATTTTTGGGATATAGTAATTTTGCCTTAAACAAAAATCTGTATTTTTCAAAAACAATCTCCAAATTGAAAAATGATTTTTCAAAACTTTTCCAAATATAAAAATAAGATATTTTAAACACTTTTGAAGCTTAGAGTGTATGGATATGATCCAATGCACATATGAGATGAAATATCTATGTTTTTGACAATAAGCTCTAAAAATAAGTTTTGATAAATCCAAAACGATATTTTTCTAAACTCAAAACTTTCTTATGAAAACACATATAAATTTTGTGTGTGTGTGTGTATATGAACTTGAGCAATCCACAACTAATCTATCCTTTACATTTTATCTAAAAACAAATCTTAACATTTACAAAACTAGACTCAAATCTTCTTGAAAATCTTTTCTTGAAAATCTTCTTCTCCTTCTTGACTTGGTTCAAACCTTGATCCAATGAGCTAGACTCCTCTTGAGTACTTGATGCGATCTTAATACGCGACCTCTTAAATCAACACGTGCTAGCTCCAAAACTTAACTTTGAATCCTTTGTTGAAGCTAAACACCGACTAAGATCTTGATCAAATATCTGAAACTAAATAAGCCCAAGATCATTAGTACTATAACTATATGAGTTAATCATTATCAAAACTAGAGCGATGGACCTTTGAGCCAACATCTTCAGTTCTGCCAGACATGTGACAGCATACCCAGAACACGAATCTCGCAATTAACAGAGTTGCATCTTTTCAGCAAAGTGAAGTTTGTGTTTCTACTTTAACAGAGTCGCGTCTCTTCAACAAAGTGAGCGCTGCATCTCCTCTTTAATATTTGTGTCTCTTTAGCTCTGCCAGACATGTAACAGCACACCCAAAACGTAAATCTCGCTTTTAACAGAGCTGCCTCTCTTCAGCAAAGTGAAGTTTGTGTTTCTACTTTAATAGAGCCGTGTCTCTTTAACAAAGTTAGAGCTACGTCTCCACTTCAATATCCACGTCTCTTCAGCTCCGTCAGATATATGGCAGCACACCTAGAACGCGAATCTTGCGTTTAACAGAGCTGCGTCTCTTCAGTAAAGTAAAGTTTGAATTTCTACTTTAACAGAGCCACATCTCATCAACAAAGTGAGAGTCGCGTCTCCACTTCGATGTCCGCATCTCTTCAATGAATAAGGTCGTGTTTCTACTTCAGATGAGGTTTGCGTCTCTAAGGCATTACGACCTTTGTGTCTGCGCGACCTGTATTCAGTCTCTGCTTCTGCACTAGCAAAAATAATTCACGATTTTCCCTAGTTTAACCGTACACCGATAACCAGCTCAGAGCACCGATGAGGCCTAGACTGCGTATCTAAACACTCACGACGATCATATCTAGTGGCTTCAAAGAGTTTAACAGTACACTCACGAAGGCCGAGATCCGAACAAGATCAAGCTCAAGGTATCTCAGCAGATTACCAGTCCAGTCTTGAGAGCTTGCTTCCAAAGAAAAATCCAAAGTATTTTGAAACCGTCCCAGTCAACTGCGGAGTTTTAAAAACTTTGAAGGAGATTCTGTAAACTGTCTAAAAATCACTGAAGATAAGTCATCAAATGCAAAGTCCATACTTCATACGCAAGACTGATCAAAGCCATTGATATCGTACTAAGACGCGGGGCTCAAAGCCCGTGTCTCAGAACCACAGCAATGCTAAAATGCGAGGCTCGAAGTCTGCATCCAACAATGCTAAAAAGAGGATATTTGAGTTTGAATATCTCCTCTCTCTTGTATTTAAAAATTTTAAAATTATTGTAATCTTTCATTGATTCAAAAAATTTTGCAATACATATTTTCAATTTTTCGACCCGGACAGCAGCATGCAGGGAGAGAGAAACGAAAGGAGAGAGGAGAGAGAAAGAAAGAGGGAGGAGAGAAAGAATAGGGCAAAGAGAGGTGGGCGAGCAGTGGCCAGTGACTCAGCCAGCGACTCGGCCGTCGGCATGGTGGTGGGGTTATGGCCGACGGTGGTCGGCCAGCGGCGCAGTGACGAGGCCAGAGAGGAGTTTAGGGAGAAGAAAAAAAGAACTGGAAGAAGATAGAGAAAAAGAAAAGAAATAAGGAAAGAGAGGGAAAAGAGAGAGTAGGGAGAGAGGTGGGGTTGGCCAGCCTGGGTGGTTGCCGGTGACGATCTGGCCGCCGGGAAAGAGTGGGAGAGGGTGAGGGGAAAGAGAGAGAGGGTGTGTATGTGTATTATAAAGAGAGTGAGAGTGAGAGAGGAAGGAAAGAGGAGTGAGAGAGAGAGATATAGGGAGTAGAGAAAAGAGAGAAGAGGCGGTGGGGAGAGGCGGTGGGGAGTTGGTGGCTTGCAGGGGAAGAAAAAGAAAAGAATTAGGGAAGGAGAAAAGAAAAAAAGTATTATTTAATATTATTTAATTTGATAAAAATTTCATTAGTTCAAAACGATTTTCAAAAATTTTATAAAATAGAAAATATTACCTTGAGAAACAATTGAAATCGGATTCAAAAAATTCAGTCGGATTTACAAATTAGAAAATCCTGAAATTGATCGATGATACTGGTCAACACCGGGAATAGCTAGATTTTTGACTAATTCAGAAAAATCCTCAAAAATATGCTAAAATAGAAAATATGATTTTGAAAAATAATTTGAAAGCAAATTCTAAAAATTCAACTCTGTTTGTAAATTAAAAAATCATGGAGTCGATTACCCGTATATATCAACACCCAATTCGGAGATTTTTCAAAATAATATGAAAAATTCTAAAAAATTTAAAATATTAGGAAATATTATCTGTAGCTGACACCAATTCAGTCTGACTATCAGAAACATTAAATCAAATATGTACACCGTATCGAGTACTGATACTGTGATACGTACATCTAGGGTCAGGGGTTACACTTTCTGCATTTGTTCCCAAATGTTATTTGACAGAAGTTATGTTAACTATAGCTCTATTCATTAACATCACCTCATCCTCTGTTATAACTAATATGTCTCCATATTCTCACCTGCATGGGCACTCCTTTGATTATTCTCTTTTTTGTACCTTTGGATGTGTTTGTTTTGTTCTTCTTTCTTCTCCTGAGCGGAATAAACTTTCTTCCAAAATCAAAAAAATGCATCTTTCTTGGGTATAACTATGCATATAAAGGATATCGATATTATGATCCTACTACCAAATGACTTCGCATTGCTCGACATATGTCATTTTTTGAAAATATTTCTTACTATCACTCTTCTCACATTCAGGATCTCTCTTTCCTGGACACCTCCACATCCATCAAGTCTTTCACCCCTCTTTTTTTTACTTACACACATTATCTACCCATTTCTGCCCCACCGCCTCATGATTTACTTGCTAAGTTTTTCCCTCATCTGTGAATGTTACTACTACTGATATTTTATTACTTATGACTGCTCTGACTTTCTCGGTGATCAGCCTCCTCTTCCCCGAAAACCACCACGTGATCGTCACCCTCATGCCCCATATTGTGCTTCTACTAACACTACATATTCTCTTGAGTTTTCATTATTTGTCTCTAACCTCCATTCTCTACGGAACCTAAGTCTTATTCTGAGGCTGTAAAATCTTTAGAATGACAATATGCAATGAAGCTAGTGGCGTTCCAACATACCTATACTTGGGATCTTGTTCCCCTGCCGCCTGGTGCAAATCCAGTAAGCTGCAAATGGATATACAAAATCAAGACCAAATTTGATGGTTCTGTTGAACGGTACAAGGCTCGTCTAGTTGCCCGGAGATTTACACAAGAGTATGTATTGATTACGAGGAGACTTTTGCCCATATGGCAGACATCTATCCGCATTCTTCTTGGTCTTAATGTTGCCTGTTTGTGGCAACTCTATCAAATGGACATTAAAATCACCTTCCTGAATGATGATCTATCTGAGGTTGTTTATATGCAGCCTTCTTCCGGTGTTATTGCTCCACTTGGGTATGTATGCAGATTTCGACGACACTTTATGGTCTAAAACAGACGCCTCGTGCTTGGCATGAGTGTTTTCACCAATCTCTCCTCTCTGTTGGTTATACACAGAGCATGGCTGATTATGAGATGTTTAGGCGCTTCACTTCCCTGGGTATTGTGCTTCTCATTTGTATGTTGATGACATGGTCATTATTGGGAGTGATATGCCGCTCATACTTCTCTAAAGCGGGATTTGGGCTTTCTACGCTATTTGCTTGGCATTGATATTGCCTACTCCTCTCATGGCTATCTTCTGTCTCAACGAAGTACATTACTGATCTTCTTAATCGTGCCACCTTGAGTGATCCTGCTGCTTCTGTATCCTCTTTGTTTTCACACCTATGAAACTTCATCTCAAATTCCGATGTGATGATGGTACTCCATTACCACAATCTACGTGGTACAGGGAGCTGGTATGTTCTCTCATATATCTTTTTGTTACTCACCCGGATATTTTTTAGGTTGTACATGTCCTCGGTCAGTTTGTTAGTGCTCCCACCTCAGCTCATTATGTGGCATTACTTTGTGTGTTTTGTTTTGAAGCACCATTTCTCGATCATTTCTATACAGTTGTGATTCATCACTTTATCTTCGGGTTTATTCTAAAGTTGGGTGAACTGATGATCCTGACACATGCCGCTCCACTACAAGCTTCTGCATTTTTTGGGCTCTTCTCTCATTTTTTGGCGTTGCAAGTGCTAGGATGTTGTCTCTCACTCAAGCACCGAGGCCGAATACCACGCTATGGCGGATACTGCCTTTGAACTTTGATGGTTACATGACCTCTTATGTGATATGAATGTCTATTTGGTTACTCTTATTTTCATGCATTGTAATAATAAGAGTGCCATTGTTATTGCCTCCAACACTGTCTTACATAATCGAACAAAACATATTGAAGTCGATTGTCATATTACTCGCCATGAATATGAGAAAGAAAAGATCACTATTCCCTATGTTTCTTCAGGAGCTCAGTTAGCTGATTTATTCACCAAAGTGCAGATCTCTCAACAATTTCGTGAGGTTCTATACAAACTCTAGGTGTTTGATCCACTATGAGTTTGAGGAGGTTGTTAACGTACCTGTATATAGGCATGTGGTATATTATATCTGAACGTGTATAGTTTCTTTATTTTTTTTCTATATAGACATGTGGCACATTATTGTTGGTCCGGAGATGATGTCAAATGCGGAACTTTCTCTGTTGGCACTTATGGATCTAAAATACAAAGTCAACACAAATATTAAACAAAGAAGGATTAAGTTAAACAAATAAATATACTTACAAAAAGGAAATCAAATCTCAGAAAAGTTTAGACAAACGCAAACACGAGAGATTTATCCTAGTTCGGTCCTCGTGACCTACATCCAGTCCCCAAGCCACCCGCTTGAGATTTTCCTTTATCCTTGATTTTGTACACCCAAAATCACAACCATGCACACCACTTGACAAATCCCCTTTGCCAAATGTGTACACCTTCTCTTCCACCAAGAGAACACCTTCTCTTCCACCAAGAGAACAAGCTTCACCTTGTACAACTGCTTCTACACCAAGAAGACACCCGTGTACAATGATTGCTTTGAGTATTACAACACTTTCCTATAAGCCTTGGTATTGTATGTGTAACACCCCGCTCCCGGAATACGTACTTAGTTGCGTATTCAGATTTTTCGATCGTATTTTTCGATTTACTTCTTGTATTTGTTTTGTATTATGAATTCTTTATATGATAGTTTTGTATTGGATTTGGATTCGTGGATTCGGAGTCAACCTTAGTTTGAACCGAAGGCCCGATCCCAGAGTATTGCTCGGTTTTGACATTCTGGTATTCCGATTTGACCGATTTCAGTTTTAAACATCATTTCCCAATATTTTAGATTTTATATGATTTTCTGGAATTTTCCTAAATTAAGTTGAAAATCTTCAAAATCGGTGTCGACCAGTGCTGCTGACCGATTCCCAGATTTTTAGTTTACAAACCGATTGGAATTACTAGAAGGGCCTTTAGACATTATTTCTTAAAATCACATTTCCTATCTAAATACTTTTCCTGAGGATTTTATGAATTTATGAAAATTCCACCGGTGTCGGTATCGACCGGTATCGCCGGAAGATTCCAGGATTTTTATTTTGAAAACTACTTTATATTTTTCGAATCCGATTTCACCAAACATCTTAGAATAATATTTGCTATTTTTGAGGATTTTTCGGAAGGATTCTGGAATTGTCGATTTTCGCGGCCATATTATAATATTATTATTTTTTTCCAATCTTTCTTTTCTTTCTTTCTTTCCTTTCTTTTCTCCCACCAACCGCAGCCCACTCCCCTCCACGTGGGCCCGGTCACCTCCCCATCACATCCCCATCACCATCACACTCTCTCTCCTTTCTTTCTCTTTTTCTTTTCTTTTTCCTTTCTTTTCCTTCATTCTCTTCTTCTTCTTCTTCTTCTCCTCCTCCAAGAGAGGCCAGCCCAGCCGATTCCCCCTCACCGCCGGCGCTCCGGCCAAGTCGCCGGCGAGGACCCCATCTCCGTGGCCGAGCCTCCTCACCACCATCACCAACCACCACCTCCATCTCACTCCTCCTCAAAAAAATCATCAAACCCATCTCCTCCTTCCCCTCTTCTCTTTGGGGTGGCCGGAGCCACCCCTGGTTTTGGGCGCCGCCGGCGGAGGCCGGCGGCCGCGGGCAGCCAGGGGCCCACCTGGGCCCTGTGCTTGGCCAGAGAGGGGGGCAAACCCCCCTCTCTTTTTCTCTCTGTTGAGGGGGGCAACAGCCCCCCTCTTTCCTTGCTGGAGGGGGGCAACAGCCCCCTCCTGTGCTCTGTTGAGGGGGCAGCCGCCCCCTCCTCTTCTGCCGGTGGCCGGCGCCGCCCGACGCCGCCACCTGGCCGGCGGCCAGGCCGGGCGCCCCCAAGGGGGGCGCTGTGCGTGGGATCCAGAGGGGGGCAGCAGCCCCCTTCTCTTGTTTACTCCCCTGGATTTCTCTCTCTCTCTTGGACTCTCTCACTCTCTCTCCTGAGTCTCTCTCTCTCCCTTGGATCTCTCTCTCTCCTGTCCTCTCTCTCCTTAACTCCATGTCTCTCTCTCGGTGATTTACCGACGCGGATCTCACCCCCGCGTGCGGGCGACCTCTTTCTAACGCGGCCTTCGCGTTACTGTTTCGTCACGACGCGGGGCTAATAACCGCGTCTGTGATCCCCTCATGCTAACGCGACGCGGACCCAACGACCGCGTCTGCGTTCTCCTCGCGTCCTGATTTGAACACGGGTCTCGAACCCCGCGTTTGTGGTATCTTCGCGACGTGACTCCCGCGTCTGTGATTCCCGCGTCTGCTATTCCCGCAACGCGACTCCCGCGTCTGTGATTGCCGCGTCTGCTATTCCTGCGACGCGACTTCCGCGTCTGCGACCCCCGCGTCTCACTTTCTAAACCCGCGTCTCCCTGTGTCTCTTGCTCTCTCTAGGTTTCTCACTCTTTCTCTCTCCTCTTCACTTTCTCTCTCCTCCTAAATATATATTATTTTATGGCGCGTGCGCGAGTTCCATGGATTCCAGACTTTCGGCTTTCCGGTGATTTAGGCGAGTGATCTCGCTATCCTCTTGCCTTACTATTTTATTGGTTATGCGAGTGTTCTCGCTCTCGCCTCCATTTGGGTTTCCTCGCTTTGTCGGGTCGATATGTGTTTCATTCCATGCTTACCTGTATTTGGTATTGGACTGGGTCCCTGTAATTGTGTATGGCCGAGTGCCAATGTCTGGACATGTATTGCTCTGTGACGAATGCTTGTATTATTCTTGTTTGTGTGGTACTAACATTGCAGGTACTCTTGTACCGACTCCGGGTTATGCTCACTCCTAGGCTGGCTACCCAATGGTTTAAAGCCGCACCCTTATTGGTTTCGTGGTAGCTACTAAGAGTGCTCCTAAACCCCGAGCGTACCTTAGCCTCCGGGCTTCCGCCCACTTCCTCATAAGAGGAGTGCGCTTAGACCAACAGGTCTTCTTGCTCCGCCTGGTAGGCACGCTTAGCGCTCAGCGCTTTAACACTAGACTCGTCTAGGCGAGATGCTGCCGGACTTTCCACTCGCAGTTTAGCCGAGTCGTCCCGGTAACCTCGCTAAGCGCTTTAGTGTTAAACACTGATTGCTGTCCATGCTTCCAGCTTGCTTAGCTCCGCAACTACTTTACCACTTGCCATGCTATATGCGATACCCGATACCAGTTCACTGACTCATGTTATACCACCTGTTCCCGGTTAATCCTGAATGGAACTAAGTGCCACACGGAACAAAGTGCCACATCACACACGTGGTGGGGGCCACCTCTTGAATCTGTGGGGGCCACCTCTAGAATCCATTCCCCTCAGAACAAAGTGCCACATGGAACAAAGTGCCACACCACACATATGGTGGGGGCCACCTCTTGAATCTGTGGGGGCCACCTCTTGAATCTGTAGGGCCATCTCCTGCCTGTACCTGACCTGTTATCCTGAATTCTATACAGTGACCTGTACTCCTGAACTCCTGATCATGTCCTGCTCCTGTTATTCCCGTGAATTGATACTTGCTTGATAAATTATAATAATACAACTTGCACCTGGTTTGGGGGAAACTGATGGGCCCTGATTAATCATGTTCATGGTGGCACTATCGAGTCACGCGTGGCCAAATACTTGGGGATCACCTGGCGGCCACCAGGGATTCCGTGGGGTGTGCTGGCACCCCTACTCCTGATTATTCCTGCCGGGTATGCACACGCCCTAGGCCTATTTCTATGGGATCTGCGATACTCTATTCCTGTTCGGGCGTCCATAAGTCCCGGTACCTAGCGGTACGTTCTGGCTCAGCACCGGATACTCCTGAACCGTTGTCCCGGGCATGTACGGGACCCATCCGAAACATGATTCATCGAACTTTATCAGTTTCCAAATAACTGGCTATATAAGTTGTGAGTGGAAGTATGTGGAATGGGACACATACTGAAGCTTGGAACTTAGGCGGCCCCAATAATAATAATAATAAGCTATGTGAACCTGTTGTGTTGTTTTGTAACTCGGATTGTATGCGCTTGGATTACGGTGACATGAGATAAAGGTATATAGATGAGGGTTTCCTTGTTTGGATTATTCCTTCGATGTACTAGCTCATGGAGCCTAACCTAAGTGTTTACGATTGGTTTTACTCGTAATCGGTTTTACTCGGTTTTATCGGTTTTTATCGGTTTTATATTAGTTTAGGAGATATCGAGTGATGCCTGTTATGACTCTTGTTATCCCTGTCATGATTCCAGCTATGTATTCCTGTTGTGACTCCCTTTATGCCTGCCATGCACTCTTGTTATGACCGTTGTGTGATTTGCCACAAATGCTTTCATCTGGTTCTATAACAGAATCCCAGTTTTATGATTATCATGCTATACCTGCTCACACCTGCTTATACATGCTCTTGTTCACGGCACAGTTTTCTATACATGATTATGGTTCGGTTTTATCGATACACATGTGCTTATCCTTGCTCGCCATTTGGCTTTTGCTTCACCACTCGCCTGGGGAGTTTCATCTGACTCCCCTGGATCCTCATGTCCAGGTCTTGGAGCTTGGAGCGTGTGGATTTTCCCCCGTTGCTGATCAGAGTGGCGCAGCGGTAGCGTGGATCCCCAGCAGACCGTCCAGAGCTCCATCCTTCCAGGTCCCTTGTTCGGCTCTAGAGTTTTCCTGTTAAGACTCTGAGCCTCCATTTATACTATTCATTCTTGTATATCTCCTTGTAATCTCGCAATTGCGCATATCAGTGATGTAATATTCCTGTAATATTGGATCACCTCTAGTGATAACTTTGTAATTGTACTCATATGTTGGAATGTATAATGCACCACTTGCTTCCGTACTCTGATTCTTGCCTGTACTGATGCTTAGCGTATATACGTGAAGGTACTTCTGACTTGCGTATATACGTTGCAGTAATATCTCCGTATCCGTAGGATCGGGGCGTTACAGTATGTGAACGTGGACAAGGCCTAGTATAGGAGAAACTTCATAGAACTTCACTATAGAATCAGAATTTGATGAAGAACTGAAGTGGGAACAGTTTTCAGGATAGGCAGAATTTTTGATCTTAGAAAACTGAAGATTAGGATTAGTATTTGGCCTTTAGAATAACAATCCTATATATAGCTGCACTCTAGGGTTAGTTAGGGTAGTTATAGGTGCCTTTTGAATGATTGAAACGTTGGAAAACGTTGCACAAAAGACCAGATAACAGAAACTGTCCAACAGTCAGAAACTACCTGTAGTCGACTTTCCTTTTGAGTTAGTCGACTATACAAGGCAATTTTTCAATATTAGTCGACTAGTATTGACTATAAGTCGACTAGGTCAAGATAAGCTCAAGTGACAGGTTTCTGGATAACTGAACCAAGTCGACTGCAACTACTTTATAAGTCGACTATTCCTGGGATTAGTCGACTAGGGGAAAGGGTTAGTCGACTACAAAGGTCTATTAGTCGACTAGGTCTTCTGTCAAGTCGACTAACAGGACAAACAGAGAGTTGGGTTCTTTTGAGACACAACACTAGTCGACTAGGGAGTTTGGTCAAGTTGACTACACAATGGATTAGTCGACTATAAGAGGGTATAAGTCGACTAAGTATCTAAGATATGTGTGTGTGCATCAAGACTTTTGACATGCTATTTTACAATTACAAAACATATCATATCAACTCTCTTTGGGAAGTCTTGATCATGCAGAACTCTTGAGTCGTGTGTTAGAGCTCCAAATGAAATGCTTTACAAAAGTCTTCATCAAAACAAGTTCCAACATTCTCCCCCTTTTTGATGATGACGTTTTGTGTGCACAAGTGCTCCCCCTGCAGAAAATATGTTATATTTTCCTTCCCCTGCAGAAATTGGGTTATAACAAATATAGAAATACTTTGTTCTCCCCCTGCAACAAATATATCATTAAATATATATATATATATATATATATATATATATATATATATGAAGTATTGTTCTTGACTTCTTATATGGTACCTGAAAGATAAACGCTAGATGGTGCCAATCATAAGAGAAACATTTAACCTTTAGGTGACCAAATCCAATTAGAATTTGGTTTCCACCTGTTAGTATACACATAATTGCATGAATCACATATATCATGAATGTATGATGCAATATAGGCATTTTTATCATGAATACTTAAATTCTTAGGAATCCATATAAACTTATTTTTCTTAGACTTTCTTTTTACAAAAGAACTATATGGATTACTACAATATGAAGATTTTTCAACAAATCCAATACCATAACTATTATGTGACAACTTCTGAAAAGATAATAAATCATTCAACTTTTCTTTTCCTTGATTGAACTTAGTCACATTTTGCAAAATATCTTCATATTTCTTTTTAAAAACTGAAATATCTTTATCTAAAATAGAAATCCTTTTATTCAAAGACTCAGTTTCCTTTTTAAGAAAAATGTTCTCTTTTATAAACTTCTCATTATCATTTTTCAAAGATGATATGACTTTTTCAAACTCATCTTGTTGAGAATTTATAGAAGATACTTGTAAAGCATAACATGAATTTTCCTTTAAAAGTTTTTCATTTTCTTTTGATAAAACTTTATTTTTCAGTTTTTCATGCTTTAGATCATTAAACAATTCATGAAATGCATCTGAAAGTTCAATAAACGATACCTCATCATCTTCTATGGCTATGTAACATAGATTGACACGTTCTGTGGTTTCTTCATCGTCAGAGGACGAGGAATCACTGTTTTCCCATGAGGCTTCATAGTCTTTCACCTTTCTAAACTTTTTGCTCTTGTATTTGCTTTTATTCTTGAGCAAAGGGCAATCCTTTTTCAAATGACCTATTTTGTTACAATTAAAGCATTTAAATTTACCTTGCTTTATGAATCTCCTGAATTTCTTTGAAAGCATTGCCATCTCCTCTTCATTGTCATCGGAATCGTCCGTGTCGGAGGATGCATGGAAAGCAATTTCTTTTTTCTTTGAGTGGTGTTGTCATTCGTCCTTCTTTCTTTCTTCTAACTGCACTTCATATGCCATTAGATTACCAATTAGGTTTTCTAATGTCATAGTTGAGAGATCATTCGCCTCTTCAATCACGGTTGTCTTCTTCTCCCATTCTGGTGTGAGTGCACGAAGGATCTTACGAACTCTTTCAACTTGGGTGTAGTCCTTTCCAAGGGATGCTAATGAATTGGTAATGTCGGTGAATCTTGTAACTATTTCGGATATGATTTTATTCTCCTCCATTTTGAATAATTCAAACCTGTGGACAAGAATAGATATTTTAGACTCTTTAACTTTACTTGTGTCTTCGTGTGTTACCTGAAGAGTATGCCATATTTGATGTGCAGAAGTGGCTGTTGACACTCTGTTGAACTCTTCTTTGGTTAATGCACAGAACAAGGCATTTATCGCTTTGGCGTCAAGGTTCGCATTCTTCTTTTGATTATCACTCCAAGCGCTGTAGTTGGTTGTTGGTTTGGTGTACGATGCTTCAACGATGTTCCAAAGTTCGTAGTTGAGCGATTGCAAGTAGATCTTCATTCTACACTTCCAATAGTTGTAGTTGGATCCGTCAAATAGCGGTGGACGTTGTGTAGAATGTCCTTCTTTGAATTGTGATGATGAAAACTCCGTTGCCATCCTTATTGTTGACTAGGTATGCAGGGCTTGTATGCCGAATGTGAGACCTTGCCAATTGTGGGACCTCGCTCTGATACCAAATGTTGGTCCGGAGATGATGCCAAATGCGAAACTTTCTCTGTTGGCACTTATGGATCTAAAATACAAAGTCAACACAAATACTAAACAAAGAAGGATTAAGTTAAACAAATAAATATACTTGCAAAAAGAAAATCAAATCTCAGAAAAGTTTAGACAAACGCAAACACGAGAGATTTATCCTAGTTAAGTCCTCGTGACCTACATCCAGTCCCCAAGCCACCCGCTTGAGATTTTCCTTTATCCTTGATTTTGTACACCCAAAATCATAACCATGCACACTACTTGACAAATCCCCTTTGCCAAATGTGTACACCTTCTCTTCCACCAAGAGAACACCTTCTCTTCCACCAAGAGAACAAACTTCACCTTGTACAACTGCTTCTACACCAAGAAGACACCCGTGTACAATGATTGCTTTGAGTATTACAACACTTTCCTATAAGCCTTGGTATTGTATGTGAACGTGGACAAGGTCTAGTATAAGAGAAACTTCATAGAACTTCACTAGAGAATCAGAATTTGGTGAAGAACTGAAGTGGGAACAGTTTTCAGGATAGGCAGAATTTTTGATCTTAGAAAACTGAAGATTAGGATTGGTATTTGGCCTTTAGAATAACAACCCTATATATAGCTGTACTCTAGGGTTAGTTAGGGTAGTTATAGGTGCCTTTTGAATGATTGAAACGTTGGAAAACGTTGCACAAAAGACCAGATAACAGAAACTATCCAACAGTCAGAAACTACCTATAGTCGACTTGCCTTTTGAGTTAGTCGACTATACAAGGCAATTTTCCAAATATTAGTCGACTAGTATTGACTATAAGTCGACTAGGTCAAGATAAGCTCAAGTGACAGGTTTCTGGATAACTGAACCAAGTCGACTGCAACTACTTTATAAGTCGACTATACCAGGGATTAGTCGACTAGGGGAAAGGGTTAGTCGACTACAAAGGTCTATTAGTCGACTAGGTCTTCTGTCTAGTCGACTAGGTCTTCTGTCAAGTCGACTAACATGACAAACAGAAAGTTGGGTTCTTTTGAGACACAACACTAGTCGACTAGGGAGTTTGGTCAAGTCGACTACACAATGGATTAGTCGACTATAAGAGGGTATAAGTCGACTAAGTATCTAAGATATGTGTGTGTGCATCAAGGCTTTTGACATGCTATTTTACAATTACAAAACATATCATATCAACTCTCTTTGGGAAGTCTTGATCATGCAGAACTCTTGAATCGCCGTGTGTTAGAGCTCCAAATGAAATGCTTCACAAAAGTCTTCATCAAAACAAGTTCCAACAATTATATCTGAAGGAGTATAGTTTCCTTTTCCTCTCCAAACTTGTATGTTGATGTAATTACTTAGTGAATCCATATACAGAAATTTGCCTTCTCCAATTTATCAAAAATAAATTCTATAGCTTAAAGCCATGTAACAAAGTAATTAACATCATATTTTGGCTTAAAAGAAAATAGCTACCAAACAATGTCTGTGAAGAAATATTATTCTATATACCCATATTTGTTTGTAAAATTTGCCACATATAAAATAAATTAATTTCTTTTGTAATTGCATAAAAATAACATAGAAAAATAATAGAATTAAACTAAATGTAGGCAACAAACAACAACATGATATACCCTTTAGGAAATTTTTCTCTACATTAAATCACATATAACAAAATAAAATAAGAAAAGATGTTACCATCCTCGAGGTAGACGTGTGATCACTGCCTCAAAGGGTATATCACTGAAAGCATGGCACCAGCCAAATCTTTGGCATAACCTGTTCACCTGTTGTTAGGGTCTCACATTCAGTGACTCAGTGGGGAGATGGTCTTCGTATTATCTAGTTGTGGATCCATTACATGTAAGTACGTTTCCAAACTAATTAACAAACTATAGTTTCGGCTTCGGAGTTTCTGATTCAGTTTTGAGGATCCAAACCAAAAATTCGGGTCAGATTCGGATCGGGTGATCAAATAATCAGGCCCCATTCCCACTCCTGTAAACACTAGGGCAACCAGTTCACTGAATATGTGGATTCAGTACCATATATAGGTCCATAACCTTCACTGGTTGAGCACTGCTGCTATTTAGAGGTGACCTGACCTGCACTTTTCAGACTTGATGAACTCATGTATCTACATATTGCAAGTCAAATCGCTAATTATCAATATTAACTACTAAGAAATATACAACAACAACAACAACTAAGCCATTTGTCCCAAGTATTTGGGGTAGGCTACATGAACCAAAAGATAATTACGCCAGATTGGACACATGAATCAGCTTTCTCCACCCATTCCTATCGAGCAATATGCCTTCACTAAGACCTTTAGCCTCTTTATCTTGTCGTATTAACTCCATCCATGTTTTCTTCGGTCTCCCCTGCGCTCTTTTAACTTGCCCTAAATTGATAGGCTTTACTCGCCGGACTGGTTCATCTGTAGGTTTACGTCGCACATGACCAAACCATCATAGGCGGTTTTCTCTCATCTTCTCTTCTATAGAGGCTACACCTATCTCAGTACGAATATCATCATTTCTTATCTTATCTCTCCGAGTATTACCACACATCCAACGAAGCATGCGCATCTCTGCTACACTCATCTTCTGAGCATGATATGTCTTTATAGCCTAACAAATAAATTACTAAGAAATATCAGAAAAAAATATATCATTACTTAATAAGAATTCTGCTCGAGGCTACCTTTTTGAATATGTTATGAACCAGTAACCATGCAAATAATCGCTGCATGTGGGATGACCAACATTTGAATATATTACAACCATCTTATTTGCTGGTCAGCAGTGAAGTTGTTTACTGAACTACAAGCAACTTGAAGTACCATAACGTTGATGTAAACGCTCTCCTTTTCTAGGGTTGCACATAGCTGGCTCATGTTACATGACACTAAGCTAAAAATAAACAAATAGTGTTCTGATTTAACTAACTAACTAAAAAAACAGATAGACCTTTCTCTTCGTCTGAAACCGAGGAATCTTCTCAATCAGAATGTCTTTTATATGGTGATTCTAAAAAGAACTTGTTGAAATCCTTCAAATTGATAAACTAAAAAGAATACATAGAAGAAATGATAAATCGTTGCAGAAAATTACATTCAACTGTTAGACATAAACAATACAAAAGTGAACAGATTAACATATATGCTTATATTAGAACTATATAAATACTCCAAATAACGATAATATAATGGATAAAACATTATAATCATGAAAGACATGCACCAAATAATGCTTCTAAGAGATTCATAGTCCAAAGGAAAGAACTTCTTCAACTTCTTCATGGACACCAACTGGTTGTCAAGGGGGCCAGAGACATCCCGAAGTGGGTTTGAGATCCCAAACAGTTAAGAATACTTATTACAGGCTGAACGACGAAGGGCTAAGATGCCCGGTGGCTTTGGTCATTTGGAAAGTTAAGGCACCGCTAAAGAGCATGGGGTTTGTCTGATTGGTGATTAATAGAGCTATTCTTACATGTAATAATTTAATGAAAAGAAGTTGACAAGAGCATAAATTCTGAGTTCTCTGTGCGACAAACAAGAAAACTATTGACCACCTCTTTCTTCGATGCCCATTTTTCGTTTGCATTTGGAACTATTTGACAATTTTCATCAAGATGACACTTCCTCGACTGCTTATGACTGTGAACCTTCTTAGGTCCGCTTGGAAATATGCATCTATAAACAAAAATGATAGGGTTCTTCGAAATTTATCAGCGGTTGCTATTTTTTGGGGATATGGAGGAACGTAAGATTTATCGACCAAAATTTTCATGTTTTGCTCTACTTTCATCTTTTTATTCGACCAATCTTCTTTAAGGCGGAGCTAGGGAGATGGCACAGAGAGTACTGGACCGGATGGTCATGGGGTAGGCTTCTGACAATCACTCTGAGGACGCTCGGGGTAGGGGCACGACATTGGCTCTGAGGATATGTGACCGGTAGCATCAATAGAGCCTTGACTTTTGCTTTCTCAGGCTAGGCTGGACTTTTGCCACTGAACACCCTGTATTTTGTGTCAGGGTGGGTCTGTTCTATTACTACTTGTATCTTTCATGTTCAGTATACTTTTTTCCCCTCTCTCCTTTGCATCTGTGTGTGCGACGAAGTTTTTTTGACTCGAGAGCTTATCCTGTCATTTTCTGATGTACTTCCAGAGTTGTGTTTATTAAAATCTTATTAATGAAATGCGGGGATCTTGTTGGGCACAGTTTAACTCAAAAAATAATGTTTCTAGAATGATAAAATGCACTGTTATTGTGTAATTGTGTGAGTCCGATACAGACAAAAAGTTTGTGATGGAATCGGTTCAGGCGTCATCTCGGGGCTCAGCCAAACGCTAACTACTCTCGTGGGTTGTTGCTAACTCTTTATTCCAAAGCTATTAGCTGCCTGATCCCCAAACCAACGGCAATGATCGACCAACATCACAACTAAACAACTTAATCAGATGATCTGGACCGTCCAATCGATGGCCCTTTTTAGAATATTCTATTGTTTAAGGGCGACACTATATGTTGATTCGTTGTGCGGGACTCACGCGCTAATTGGAGAAAGCAACCGCCCGTTAACGGGCCGTTAATTTTGCCCGTTAACGGGCCACGTGCAGAATCATCATGATGATGCGCATGTCATGTGCATGTATGGTCAGGGTTCTTCGTGTGAGGAACCAATTATAACATTGACCCAAATGACGATATCAGCCCCTCCGTTTAACTTTTGTATACATTGTCCACTCAGTAAAAAATCTTACCAGGAGAGGATATTTTGGTCATGTGAAGCAAGTTTGGGTCAGCATCTTGGGATGTCGCGGGATAAAAGATCTTGGGACGGGACCGAGGCAATAACAGAGCGCCACGTTTTCATGCCAAAATTAATTTCGCGGAATGCTTAAAATGCCCCTGTGGGTCTTTCTCAGATTGAGCCATATAGGGGCCGTTTGTTTCGCGTAAAACTCCGTAATTCGTAAATGACTTACTACCCAGTTACAACTACGGCGTTTGTTTGGACCGTAATTCGTAAAAGACTTACGTAACTCAACTAACACTCACTTGCAACCCAGTTACTACTCACTTACAGCCCAGTTACAGTTAATTTTGTGGTCATACAAATTTGTAATATTTTTTTATATTAATATTAAAAAATTTTAATATTTAAATTTTTTAATATTTATTTGCAGTATTAAAACTTTTAAAATCATCAAATAGTTAATTTTGTGGTCAACTTTTTCACTTACGACTTATACATTACGACAACCAAACACCGTAAAGTACAATACACTTTTCCACTTTACAATTTTATATTACCAACCAAACACCGTAAATTTACATACATGTAACTCATTTACAATTGTAAAAGACTTTACCAATTACAACTACGAATTACGGCCAGTTACGACAATCAAACAGACCCATAAAGAACTTGTATTTAGAAGGCGCAAGCGGGCCCGCATCTGTTTTGTTTGGTGCAAATTTGGGTGGTACGAGAACCGGGTCTGTGGGTTTTATCCTGAAAAGGACAGTTTCGGTGCTCAGAACCTCAGAACATAGTGAGATCTGGTCACTGCCAGGTGAACTGCTCAATTCACAGCCGTGCATAAAAGGCTGGGCGAAACGACGTCACTGATCGGTTACCGGAGCATATTTGTCGTTGGAAAATAACTCACACCCGCTTTCTTCAACATCCGTTTTTGGGCCTGTTTGGTTAGGTGTGGAAGTGAGGAAGTGAGAAATTGAGGAAGTAGTAATAATTCCCTTTGGAACTTGGGAATTGGTTAGTAAGGTTTCCAGTATTTGAATGTTATTAGGAAGTGTGATTTAGAAAATATTTTGTCTTTTCCGACATTTGGATGGTAATGTGAAAGTGGAAGTGGAAAAGTTGACCACAAAGTTGACCATAAAGTAATATTAAATAAAAATTAATTAAGAAAAATAAAAAATAGATTATAATTAGAATGCAAGTGAGATTTACATGATCAAAAAATTAACTGTTTTGTATTACAATTTATTACAAATGCGATTTACATGACCACAAAATTAACTGTAGCACTCTGGAAGTGAGGAAATGGTTGTGTAAAAGAGAAAAGATAAAAGAAAAAGAGGTTTTTCTTATTTCCTTTTCCGGTATTTGAATAGATAGGAAAACGAGCAATTATACTTCCCTATTTCTTTACTTCCGCCCACTTCCTTGCAACCAAAAAGCCCCAAAAACTCAATTGCTAACCGTCGTGTGGGTCCCACGAGAGAGCGGAGAAGGGAAGCGTCAGTGTGCGCGGAGAATTGCGGGGGTGTGGAGAATCTAATGAGTACCGAGGTGGGACCCGCGAACAGCCGCCTCGAGATTCGCTTCGATATTTTGGGGGCATGGGCTTTTCGGTAATCTAAGCGCCCCTGCCGCGCTCGTCTGTGGATGGATGATGGCATGATGCATGATGGGGGCATCGTGTGAGAAAATATGAAGATGAATTGGCTCATTTTGAGCCCGAGAGAGTGAGGGCGGGGAAAGAGAGGAGAGAGAAAAAGATTAATCAATCCCAGAGAATTTTGACGCCCGCAAGGACACAACACACTCATCTCTCCCCCCCTCCCCTCTTGAGAGCAAAGCAAGCAGAAATCAAACTAGAAAGGGCAAAAAAGCTCAGAGTTTTGGGGCCGTAATCACAGCTCGAGGAAACCCTGACCCCAGATAGGTCTCAAGGAGTAGCTTGTGGACCAAGTGGGAGAGCTCCGCCGGAGCTCTGTTGCTCAGGGACTCGAATGCCGTAAGTTTGCTTTGGATCTCGGATTCGTCTCTGTTTATTGCTAGAGTTTATCTACTTTCTGGTTTGTATGGAATCCTGTGTGAAATTGGTGGGCGTAACTGGGAAAATGAGCGAGTTTTAAGGGTGTAGGTTCGATTCGAGTGGCTGTTTTTCTTTGGAATGTTGCTGTCTGTGGAATCGGGGTTAGGGTTTTATTTCAGGTTTCAGCGCGCCAAGTGGAAAATATTCATGTGAATGAACAAAAAAAAAAAGTGGATTTGGATGGGGAAATATCTTTTTTAGCTCTTGTGAAGGTGATCCCTTTTTGTATTTTCGGAAAGATCTTATCTTTTAGTAGCGTGTTGAGAAATAGAGGCTATTTTGAGTACAGGATTCTCTGTTTTCGATCTAGGATGCCACAATTTTGAGGCACTCTGAATAGAAACCTTCCACTTTTGTGCATTAGTGGAAAGATGGTGCCCTCGGGGCATCCGACTCCTGCTGGTGGGGCCCAATCGGTCCCTGCCTCGCTGCTCCGGTCAAATTCTAGCTTAATGGGAGGAAACCAGACCAATTCAATCCAGTCTCAGCCGCCTTCTCTTCACTTGTTTCACCGAGAACCCAATTCAACGGTAACAGCTTGCTTGCCAACATCTCCAACGTCTCATCCCTTCTCAATCACTCATTTCAAAATGGCGGGCCGGTTTCGGGAAATGGTGGGCTATCAGTCCCGTCAATGAACCTCCAACAAAGGAGTGCGTTGGGAGGTTCAGTGGATATGTTAGGCAATGCCGAGACCGATCCCATGTCATTCACTTCTTCGTCTGGTGCTGTCCAGGAGCAGCACTTTCAGAATCCTAATGGAAACCAATTCGGGGCTGATCATCAACAAAATCAGCATCTTGATTCAGTGCAAAATTTCCAGCAACAGTATCAAGTTCCACAGAGCCAGCATCAACAGCAACATCGAGGAATGGGCAATGTGGGGAATCTTGGCCTGGTGAAGTTGGAGCAGCAAACAGGTCCCACTGATCAGAACGGTCCGATGCAACAGTTACAAGCACTGAGGTGTATGGGTCAGGTGAAATTGGAACCTCAGCAGTTGCAATCTTTGAGAAGTTTGGGCCCAGTGAAAATGGAACCCCAACATTTGGATGCTTCCATGTTTCTTCAGCAGCAGCAGCAGCAGCAGCAGCAGCAGCATCACCAGCAGCAGCGCAGCAGCAGCAGCAGCAGCATCACCAGCAGCAGCAGCAGTTCATGCAATTGTCGAGGCAGTCTTCTCAGGCTGCTGCCGCACAGATGAACCTCTTGCAGCAGCAGCAGCAACGGATATTGCATCAGCATCAGCAACAACGGCTGATACTTAAGTCCCTGCCTCAGCAAAGAGCGCAGTTGCAGCAGCAACTCCATGAACAGAATCTTCCTATTAGACCTCTGCAAACGAAACCAGCAGTCTATGAGCCTGGAACGTGTGCTCGGAGATTGATGCATTATATGTATCATCAGCAGCACAGGCCTGATGTAATTTCCTTCTCTTTGTGAAGTTCACTTGGTAGGGCGTGGGTAGAGGGACTGTAGCTTGGAGTCGTGTGCTTGCGCTTTCTTTTTACTTTGAACTCCATAATGCAGGATAACAATATTGAGTTTTGGAGGAAATTTGTTACCGAGTACTTTGCTCCCAATGCCAAGAAGAGATGGTGTGTTTCTCTATATGGAAGTGGCCGCCAAACAAGTGGTGTTTTCCCACAGGTATACGAGTGTATGAATGTACATCAGTATGTTTATTCTTTGCCTGTCTCTAATTATAACTGGATCTACTATTTCCCCTCCCATTCTTGCTGGGACATGCTTGAGATATTTTTTCTCAGTGTTATCAGTGCGGTCCTTTTTAAAGTTTTAAAGAATTTAATTTTCTATATTTTTGGAATTTAAAGGTGGGGCCTTCAATTTTTCTTTTTGGTTGTCCTTGTGCTTCTTCAGGTAAATTCTAGTTACTATTTGAACCTTCTTTGCAGGATGTATGGCATTGTGAAATATGCAACCGAAGCCTGGCCGTGGTTTTGGTATGTACTCCTTGTCATTATGACCATTAGCTTCATATTTTTGTTGACTGTTGTAGTGGTCAGTTTCCGATCTCGTTAAGATCACGCCACGTGTCCATCCAGCACCAAACAGACGCGTGACACATGGTCACTTCCAGAATCTCCAAGCGGGAGTCCTCGATCGATTCAAATAAGGAGATAGAATTAGTTGTGCGAATCACTATCTCTAAGCCAAATCTCCATTTGAAGTCGGCAGTTACAGTTCAGAAACGAATCAATCACATCTACAACTACACACAGACTATCAGATAAAGATGGACTCTCATCCAATCAGTTTAAAACTAGATGTTCAGCTCTAATCGCCTCTTAGATAAGTAGTTAAGTGTTTAACGGAGCTGAACACTCTGCAGCCTTGTCTAAACAAGACACGACCTGTGTAAATAATAAATCCTTTTCTACGTGAAGGGGGGCGATCTTTTGAATCCGAAAACCCTAGCACACCAGAGAATTTTACCTATAATCGTCGTTGATATAATAGAATTTCTCTCTCCCTCTCTGTGATTTTTTCTCTTTTGGGTTTTCACACAAGTTTCGCGTGTTTGCGATTGTTTTCTGTGATTTGGTTAAATCCATCCCCAATATTTTGATGCGCGGACTGATTGCTAGGAATTACCCACTGCAACTGCCTATTTCAGCTGCATGTGTAATTTGGTCTTGTGGTCATATTCTGATGCAGACATCTATTCAAGATGAAAGAGCCGAAAAGATGAATCCAAGGAATCCCAGTCCAAGTTGAAATATAGTAGTAGGATATTTTTATTTTTTTTTATTTTTTTTGTATTTTTTAGTTTTTTTATTTGGATTGTAATTCTATTTAGATTAGGAATTTGAGTTTGAGTTGGATTCAATTTTGTAAAGCTTATATAAAAGCCATATTGTATCAACAATTATCAACGAAGAATTTTGGAATCAAGTTGTTATTAGAGATTTGTTATCTCAATTTTTGATTAGGATTAATTTCCTACTTTAAAACCTAATCTCCTTCTTCTCCTTCTCTTTATTGCACCGTCATCCAACTCTAAACAGCAGCAGCATCCATCTTCTTCCCCATCCCCTTCTTTATTTTTTCCCACTGTAAAAAAAAAAAAAAAAAAAAAAAAAAAAAAAAAAAAAAAAACCTGTCATCTCACAGCCTCTCTCCCCATTCACAGCAAAACCACTATTTCCTTTCCCTTCCACCAAAGAATCCACAACAGCACACACACACGCCTTTCTCCCTCTCAATCCACCTGCAAGTGCCACCCATCTCACCCGCAAGAAAGAAAAGGGAAGAAGCAGCACAAGATTGGGTTCGACTGACGATAAATTGCGTTCGGATCCAAGTCCTCCCAAGGCCTGCATTCAAATCAAAGAAGAAAAGAAAGTCAAATTGGGTTCGAATCATGAAATCCAACCCGAATCCAGCTCACAAGTTGAAGACTTGGACTTTAAATTCTTACCCTTAATCTACAGCAACTATCTGTATGCTACAGTAACGGGTCCAGTTCAACAGACCCGTTAACGATCCTTTTCGTTTTGGGGTCGTGACTCTCACATTTGGGCTCCGATTCAGGTGATCTTGGTACCGTTACGATCATGGCAATGAGCTCTGCGCATCAGTACCAACTACAGGTCAAAGAGATTCCTGTAATCATCAGTAAGTAATTTTTTTTAACACGGTCTATTTATTTGTGGGTTGACAACCCCTCTAATATTTTATCAAGTTAATCTGTTGCCACTATACTGCGAGATTATGTGCGTCTGCTATCTTGTATTTGTTGATCATAATATTGATTATACAAGCTTTGCCTTCATAGCTGAGTAATTGCATCAGTATATTTTAGATTTAGAAGTGTACACCTGTACTTGCACATTTTGTTAAATCCATCATCATGTATTATTTGTTTTAACTATTTTCCTACTCAAGATCATTTTGTTGTGGAACGTAGTGAAGTTTGCTTTATCACTGATTTCTGATTCACTTGCATACCATGTTTTCACATCATTTTGGTATCAGAGCACGGTTAGAATAAGATTTGCATTTAGGCACTGCTAGGAATTTTACCGCTTTCTTTGCATAAAAAAATTTTCATCATCTAATCTAAATTTGCATCTCTTCATCCTCATTTAAGTTTTGCATAGTGCATGCCCACCCGTAGTGGTCACCCATATCTGTTAGAAGAGTCTAGCGAATCTCACCACCATCCTAATGGATCCCCAATAGATTGCCGCCATGTTCGTTGAGATAAATGTCAAGTTAGATACCTTTAAGACACTTGACGAAAGGTTGACCAAAGTGGAGTCCACACGTGATCAAACTCCACCGAGAAACAACCGACGTAACAACACCGAGAGCACAATCCAATCCCGATGCTTAAAATCTGAAAAGCATTAAGATCGATGTTCTCAACTTTGAGGGACGTCATGGCCCACAAACTTTTCATAGACTGGATACTCTAATTAGATGGATACTTCACATTGTGCGAACTTACTGACTTTAGAAAAGTTAAGTACACTGCAAAGAAACTATTTGGCCAAGCTGGTCAGTATTGGACCGACCTAGAAAACAGACATGCAGCACGAGGTCGACCACCAATTGACACATGGGATAGGATGAAAGAAGAGTTAGAAATAAAGTATGTGTCACCATCGTTTAGTGCTCGTCTCATGGACAATTGACACCAGTATACTCAGGGTAACAATCTACAAAAGAGTATGTCAAGAAATTTGATGAATTCCTTATCAGTTGCAGTCCCTTCCATAAGGAAGGTGAAGCTCAAATTTTTTCTAGATTCAGAGCCGGCCTTAGAGATGACCTACGAACTGAACTTTAGTTAGAGGAGTCAACGAGTTAGAGGCAGCGTATGCCTCAATTCAAGATTTAGATTCCGTTAGGACCAGTAACGCTTCAAAGAGTTACGACTATAGGACTTCAGTGCTTAGACCTTCGCCATCTTCCCAACCCTATAGTTCAATACCCAAATCTCTTCACATAGGGATGCCATCAAGGGTAAGAGTCTTGAATGGGACAACAGAAAACAGGGCCCCGTTTCCTCCGAGTTAGTTCAACAATCAAGTGTTACAAATGCCAAGGTTATAGACATTTAGCCGCCAGTTGCCTAGTTTTGTCAAAATCATCATAATAGATGGAACACCCACCGAAGCCACTGAGTCAGATTTTAATGAGTATACTTATCACCCAGATGTTGAAATAGGCGAGGAGTCATCAAGCGATGATGTTGGTCTCAATTGCATTAGGCCAACGTCGTCCACCCATTTGTTTGTCGTCAATTGTGTTCCCTCTCCACCAGCAGAAAAGGTCGATTGGAGAAGAACCATGACCTTTCACACGTTCACCAAGATTGGAGACAAGAGTTGTAAGGTGATTGTGGAAAGTGAAAGTTATATCAATGCAATATCGTCCAGGCTGTGTGAAAATCTTAGATTAGAGATTATACCCCACCTTCACCCATTCGAAGTGTCTTGGATTGACTCCACAACATTTGAGGTCAAATATCGATGTCTTGTTCCAATCAGTTCAATCATTATAAAGACAAGATTTGGTGTGATGTGATCACCATGAATGTGGGTTAAGTTATACTAGGTAGACTATGGTTGTTTGACAAAAATGTCACCATTTACGGTCGATTCAACATGTGTCAATTTGAGTATGAGGGTAAGCAGATTAAGTACTACCTTTGAGACCCAAGACTGGATAGCCCCAGCAAACGTCCACTTTGGCTTTGCTGTCAACTCCATCCTCTCCACCTCTTATTGTTACTGTTCCTCTCTATTTTCCCCTAATCATGCATACCATGTCCGCAAATCACTTCATCCTTTACTACCAACCCCATCTCACTATAAAGCATTCGAGTCTGCACCTACATTTGCATCACATAAACATGTGCAGAAACTACACAAAGAGATCAATGATGAAAATAAATGGAGCAATGTGAAGCCTACTTTACAAGCTGACAGTAGAAAAATATTTAAAACTTTTAATGTCGGCGACTTTGTGATGGTTCAGATTTATCCGAAACAATTTCATTTAGAAACTGTTAAAATGTTGCATGTTCGCAGTGTTGGGCTTTTCAATATCTTGAATAAACTGAATTGCAATACTTATGTTATAGATCTTCTTAGAGATTATGGCATTAATTGTACTTTCAATATAATGATCTAGTGGAATACAATAGTTTTGATTGTAGCCTTTTTATTGTTGAGCCTTCCCTAAGCCGTTCTTTGAGAGATACCCTTTACCCCACTCGCAGATACTCATCCCATTACAGTAGAGACGGTTGATAAAGTTTTAAAGGATGAGACTATCACCACCAAAACTAGTGGAACTCACAGGTATTTAAACCGCTGTACAAGAAAAGCACCGACTGTTGATTCACAGCTAGATCGGGGTGATTTGTAAGGATTGATCCAGTGAGTATGGGAGACCTAATCCATCTAAACTCGACGGAGTCGAGCTTTCTCCCACCCGGGAAGGATGATGCAAACATCTATTTAAGATGAAAGAGCCGAAGAGATGAATCCAAGGAGTGTCACTCCAAGTTGAAATAGTATGATATTTTTATTTTTTCTTTTCTTTTTTCTTTTTTGTATTTTCAGTTTTTTTTATTTGGATTGTAATTCTATTTAGATTAGGAATTTGAGTTTGGGTTGGATTCAATTTTTGTAAAGCCTATATAAAGGTCATATTGTATCAACAATTATCAATGAAGAATTTTGAAATCAAGTTGTTATTAGAGATTTATTATCTCAATTTTTGATTAGGATTAATTTCCTACTTAAAACCTAATCTCCTTCTTCACCCTCTCTTTTTATTGCGCCATCATCCAACTCCAAATAGCAGCAGCAGCATCCATCTTCTTCTCTATCCCTTTTTTCTTTTTTCCCACTGTAAAAAAAAAAAAAAACCATCATCTCACAACCTCTCCCCCATTCAGAGCAAAAACCACTATTTCCTCTCCCTTCCACCAAAGAATCCACAACAGCACACACGCCTTCCTCCCTCTCAATCCACTGCAAGTGCCACCCATCTCACCTGCAAGAAAGAAAAGGGAAGAAGCAGCACAAGATTGGGTTCGACTGAAGATAAATTGGGTTTGGATCCAAATCCACCCAAGACCCGCATTCAAATCATAGAGGAAGAGAAAGTCAAATTGGGTTCGACCTCATAAAACCCGTCCCGAATCCAGCTCACAAGTTGAATACTTGGACTTTAAGTTCTTACCCTTTAATCTACAGTAACTTTCCGTGTGCTACAGTAACGGGTCCAATTCAACAGACTCGTTAATGATCCTCTTTCGTTTTGGGGTCGTAACTCTCACATCCGGGCTCCGATTCAGGTGATCTTGGTACCATTACGATCGTGACGACGAGCTGTACGCATCAGTACCAGCTACAGGTCAGAGAGATCTCTGTAATCATCAATAAGTAAATTTTCTTTAACACGGTTTATTTATTTGTGGGTTGATAACCGCCTCTAATATTTTATCAAGTTAATCTGCTGCCACTATATTGCGAGTTTGTGTGCGTCTGCTAGCTTGTATTTGCTGATCATAATATTGATTATACAAGCTTTGCCTTCGTAGCTGAGTAAGTGCATCAGTATATTTTAGATTTAGAAGGGTACACCTATACTTGCACATTTTGTTAAATCCATCATCCTGCATTATTTTTTTAATTATTTTTCTACCCAAGATCATTTTATTGGTAGAACGCAACGAAGTTTGCTTTATCACTGATTCATGATCACTCGCATACCACGTTTCACATCATATTCTCTCAAATTACTCAATCTAAAAAGTTCTCTCTTGCTTGAACTGCCTTCTGTAGGGTTTCCTCCTTATTAATTCATGAGTTCATCTTAATACTTTACAGAAACAACTGTTGAGGTTTTGCCAAGACTATGCCAAATCAAATATGCTAGTGGTACTTTGGAGGAGCTTCTTTATGTTGATATGCCCCGGGAATACCAGAATGCATCAGGCCAGATTGTGCTGGACTATGCTAAAGCAATTCAGGAAAGTGTGTTTGAACAATTGCGTGTTGTACGTGATGGTCAACTGCGGATTGTTTTCAATCCAGATCTGAAGGTGAGATACTAGTAATACTGTCATTCATTTTATTCTAGATATTGTAATTCATGGCTCATCACTATGGGTGATTGGACAAATTTGCTCGTCATAGATTGCTTCTTGGAATTCTGCGCTACGTGTCATGAAGAGCTTATACCTCGAAAGCTCATAATACCTCAGGTAAAATGTTAATTCATAAATGTTGAACCAAACTAACATCAAGATGTTCATCCATATTTTAGGAGTACATGGATACTTTGCCCCATTGAATTAGCAAGTACCATGTCCCTTTTTCCTAACTTAGTACAAGTTCATGCTGTTCTTCCAGTAATCTATGAAGCTTGGTCAACTGCAGTCCTGTCACCCCTAACAGCATGCACGTTAGTCTTCATTGCATGCCTAAACATCTTATGCAAGAACACATCTATGTTGTGTGTAGTAAGATGTCAATCCTATAAATCTTGCCTGCACTAGTTAGAAGAAGGCTAATGGCTATGGTTTAATGTATGGATAAAGTTGTAAGTTATACGTAGATATGCATGTCTGTTTTTAGGCAAATTGTTTGCATTGTTTTAATGTTTGCTTGAGAACTTGCTGGATTGTAGTAGTGGTTGATGGGTTATCATTGTTTTTCCCTTTACAGGTTAGTCAACTTGGAGCTGTTGTGCACAAGTATCAGGCTGCTTCTAAAAATGCATCATCTGGCTTGTCAACTCAGGATTTGCAAAATACTTGTAGTTCGTAAGCTATCTCCTTGTTTGCATGTTAACTTTGTGTTATGTGGGAAGATTTTTTTTTCTTTTATTATTTTAGCTTGGTTATTTAAGGGAATTAATTTTTGAATTTAGAGAAAAAAGGAACACACTCTAGTTGCTCTATATAGTTTCTCGCTGGGAATATATGGTCAATTTTTGTAGTCATGTAAGCACATAGACCTATCTGCATTACATGCTTATGCAATCAATTGATACAACCCGGCTTTAGTTTTGATTTTGGCTGTTTTGTTCTATTTTCAACAATCTTGTTAACTGCAATTTAAGTTTTTTAGGGTTTAAATTTCTATATTCTTAATAAAATAATAGTTAAAGAAACTTTTATAAGCTAGAATACAATAATATACACATTTAAATGTGGCCATGGTGTAACTCAAATCCTCTGCCGCTCATATCCTTGGGCCTAACTTGATTCATCCTAATGTGATTTGATCTATTTTATTAAATTGGTATATTACCTGGTGCAAACTCACCTTACTTGATATAACAGCCCCACCCACTCCAACTTATTTATAGATTACTTCAGTCACCCTGTTCATGAATCGCCAATCAAAATCCAAAACTTACATCAGGACCTGCTTGGTCAGTAGTTGTTATGCCATTCAGGAAACTATGATGAGGCAAAAGAGGTGGCGTGGGGGTGGGGATGAGGATTGTGTGAAAAGAGGGTAGAAGGCAACTATGAATTCACAAAGTAATACAATGCTAGTTTCATACACTAGATACAGTATCTAGTAAGAAGTACAATGAGATAATATATATAATAAGATGCAGGATAAGAAGATTGATAGAATTGAGTAAGATATAGATATGCAGATATAGATATGCAGATAAAATGATGATCTTTTTCACTATTAATCCAATAGGACTTGTGCTGAGATCCTTTCCTTTCATTGGAGCAGTCTACAACTCAATACTTACATCACCCAAACCGAGAGAAAACTATTGCAATAGATTACAATTGATTGCACTTGAGAAAATCACTCGACAATCATTTACGTAGAAGAATGGGAACTAGAAGAAATTTAAAGAGAATGGTGTTCAGAATAAAGAATTGTAATGCAAGTTTATATGATAATTTTTTTTTCTTCTAGAAATTGTGCAATCTTTATATGGAGCCTTCTGCCCATAGCTGACCTTGTTTTCATGGGAAAGTGAAGATATGAGCCAACATCCAAGGCCTTAGCTAGAAGAGAGGAGGAATTCATTTTGTTGTCAAACTATTTGACTGTCACGTCAAATTGCAGGTTTCGTAATGTGAAGTGCTCTAATATATGCATGGTGTAAGATTTTTTATGCATGTCATATGGTTGTGATCATGAGTGATCCATACATAAAGTGCAATAATAGTGCTGCCAGTTTCGATCACATTCTTTTAATGATACTTCCACTGTCTTGTTTGAACTACATCATTCATGGAATCTATTTTGCCGCCTGCATTGTCTTGTTTAACAATTCATTTCAGATGAAGTAATTCTTTAAAAGAATATTTTGAATCTGTAGATTCATTTTGTTCTCTCACAGTGATTGCTGATTTGCTCTAGCCTTCTACTATATTTGTGATTTTTAGTCTGAGCTTAATTTCTTTGGTCGATCAGAATGTTTCTAGTGGATGTACTTATGAAATGCACTATGTAGGTTTGTGGCATCTGCTCGTCAATTAGCTAAAGCTTTGGAGGTGCACACTAGTTAAATGATCTTGGATACACAAAAGATACGTTCGCTGCCTCAGGTAGTCTTCTTGTCTTTTCATATTTCCCCTCTTATTCGTTTCATCATATTATCCTTCATTTTAGAGTTGAGAGTGCTTCTTTGGCAGTTTAATTGTTTCTGATTTTTGGCTGCGGATTTTCTGTGTGTATAATTGTTGATTTTCTCTGTGTTTTCGTTCATTAACTTATTGTGTAAAGCACAGTGAATAAAAAAAAAATATTCCCTATGCACCTCATGACATCTATTTTGAATTTTGTAGGAAATCGATTTTGAAAATTTGTTCTATGGATTATTCCATTGCTTGTGTGATACACATATAATGGGCTTGATTGACACTTCACTTTAAAAAAAAAAGAACATATAAGATTAAACATCTTCTCTACTGTTGTTTGCTTTAGGATTTGTACACTGACTGTAAAGAAAAAGCATTATTGCGACGCATAAATCTCTGCAGCAAGAAAAGAGCCTGAACTTAAATTTTTTTCATCCATAGGAGTAGCTCTATCCTTGGGATCCAATCAGTGGCGTATCCAGGATTCAAAGTTGGGGGGGCATAAAATAACATGCAATAATATCAAAATTGTAAGGATATTTAATACTAAATAATAATAATTTTCTTTCTAAAATACTTGGAGAAAGAGAGGGGTCTCAAACTTGAAATCTCTCAACCAATATTCTATTGCATAAAAGTGATTGTTACAGTATGAAACTGCACATCCAACTCCAAAAGTATAACTTGCAAATCATACTCCTTACATATTAAAGAAAACAAAATCCAATCAATGCGTCTCTGTTTTAACGAAGGTTCAGATTCTTTGTCAATGTTGAAGTGTTTGGCACTTGGGGCGCAAGTTGATTAACACTTTCTCCCGTACTTGAACTTTAATTTGGTTTTGATTTTCTTATAAAGAAATTTGTCCATTCTACAAACATATCATATGTGTTCTCAATTTCATGGTTGTTATCTTATAATCCAAACATAAGCATAATGAAAATATGAAATTTACTATTGATAATCAATTCAATAACTTCAAGAATAAAAAAAACACTTCAATTAGAAGCATGATACTTACTGTAAACTGTGTCTATGAATGGTAGACTCTTCTCCGCCTCCTAAAAGGAGATCCCTCTGCAAATAAAGTATGCAATGCAACATCAGTTTTCAAATTGCGCAGACACTTATGATTTATTCAACATCATGCACACCACTTGACAAATCCCCTTTGTCAAATGTGTACACCTTCTCTTACAACCAAGAGAACAAACACCACCTTGTACAGCTTTCTTCTACACCAAGAAGACACCTGTGTCCAATGATTTCTTTGATGATTTACACACTTCCTATAAGCCTTGGTACAATATGTGAACGTGGACAAGGTCTAGTATAGGAGAACTTCAGAGAACTTCACTATAGAATTGGATTTTGGTGAAGAACTGAAGTGGGAACAGTTTTCAGGAATTGGAAGAAATTTTGTGGTTGAAAACTGAAGATTAGGATTAGTATATAGCCTTTAGATTAACAACCCTATATATAGCTACACTCTAGGATTAGTTAGGGTAGTTATAGGTGCAATTCAAAAGTTTAAAACGTTGGGAAACTTGCACAAAAGACCAGATAACAGAAACTGTTCAACAGTCAGCAACTGACTATAGTCGACTTGCCTTTTGAGTTAGTCGACTATTATAGGCAAATTTCCAAAGAGTAGTCGACTACTATTGGGTATTAGTCGACTAGGTCAAGAAAGCTCAAGTGATAGGTTTCTGGATAACTGAACCAAGTCGACTACAACTTCTTTATAAGTCG